>JAHXMU010000060.1:147490-177769 GCA_019455685.1 Philornis downsi
TTTTTTTTTTAAATTCCATCAAACTTTTGTAATTTTTGAAAATTTTTAGAAAAATATATTCTTTTCCAGCGATTACAAATAATTCCGGTTAACAAATTCAACACATGATTTGTTTTTTCCGAGTTCTGCTCACACTAAATAACATAAAAATCCAAATTTTAAGCTCCTTCTTAGAAAAATAAATTTTTGGGAATTATTTTCATAAAGCAATACAATTTAGTTTTTAATTCATTGATTTTTGCTTAAATTTCACTAACTTTAGCGCCCTCTGGTGAAGTGTAGGAGAGTCAAACGAAACTATTTCCTTCAATTTTATTTCTTTTATATTGTTATCTCTTGATTATTATAACTTTCATTGTATATGTATTTTGGGACAATTTTTTTTTTATTTTTGTCTATGGGACAAAGCACTGTGCGACAGCGTGACAGCACAGAAAACTTATGAGATGAAAACGGTTTGTGTGTAAGAAAATGATGCAATTGTTGTTTATGTACGATGAGCATTACATGATCATGACAATAGTGTGCTATTTTATTTTTCACCGCTATATACCAGTGCATTGATTGAGTTCCTCCTAACGGTATGCTTCAATATATGTCTTATTAATTTGATCGCAACGCATACAATCTGTATGAATTGTCAAATATTTTGATATCGCCACAGTCATAAACTAGATGAAAGACAATTAAAGAAGAAAACTATCAACACTAATAATTTCCTACCCACCCGTGAAAGTACGGACGTAGTGGCAGCTTTATAATATCTCTGCTATTAAGAATGACGAACTGTTTCATACCAAGCCGAATGGTAGTGGAATAGCCAAGAGGAGTGGCATCAGAATGCTTTTCAGAACTTAATTGATGTGAATGAAAGTTCACTTCAATCGAAGATGCCCGCCAGCCAACAAATTGTGAGTGTTTGATGTGAAAACGATTCAGTTTCATTACAAAATCAATACGATATTGACGGACGACCGGGTAGGAAAAATTAATTCTGATTAAAAATTTTACAATAAATTCGGCGGAAGAAGTTTAAATAAACGATGTGAGAAACTTTTATCCATCTTCCGCGTAGTTTAATTTTTTTTATTAAACGGAAGGAAGTACCAACTGCATTGAAATAAATTTGCATTGATATTATCACCTCTGGAATTTTGTGTTTATCTTCGATATCATCTATACAAACAATTTGTGTTTATCTTGAAAAATTTTAATTAAAAATTTTTCGCAGTTGTACAGTTATACAATGTCATACGATAGCTTAAATGAATTGTCTTCTAATTGTTTGAACTCAGTCAAATTTTCGAAATTCATATGAAATAATCCAAACGCTCCTTGGGCGGAGTAAAAGCGATTTGTGTGCCATTTTCAAAGATAACTAAAATATCCTTAGACATTAAGTGATTAATGTAAACTTTCCAAAGTGCCTATGAAATGAAAGTGTCTCCTCTTAGCGACAAATTGAGTTCTTTATTAAACACGCATTTGCCCATAGAACAACAGTTGAATGCTTTTAGTATTCCTGTTTCTAAAGGATATTTTTCTGTTAAGTCTTTTACGTGTTTATTCGACATATCCTTACAGTCTCTAAAAACTTGCTGACAATAAATTGCTGTGAATTGTTGTGCTTTCCTTTGTGTTGTGCGTTGTTCTAATTGTTCTGAATTTCGCTGCTGTGAAAATCCTTCAAAACGGAGTCGCCCGGAAAAACGCTGAAGAAAATGTTTAAGGGTCGTTTAAAGGCCTCAACGCCAGAGGTAGAGGTAGGTTTTATTTTATTTTCTTTAAATTCCATCCTGTTAAATTCCATGGAAAGATATATGCTAATGCTCTTTATACTGTTGAATGGTGTGCGTAAAGTTTTAAGTGACACTCGAGTAAAAATGTTAGTTGAAAATATTCAAAACTATAATAAAATATTACTATGGAAGTCATGTTTTGCCACTCGGGATAAACAATTTTGTGTTGTATTTTATATTTTAAATGTGAAGAGAAAGAAAAACTAGTTAAGAGATAGAACTGGCAATTAACCATTTTTTATATCAACTCGAATCTAAACTTTGGTACTTTTTGGTACTTTTTTGGACTTTGGTAGATATTTCAATAGCTAATTTGTGCTGGTTAATCTTTTTCGATTTCTCGTATAGCTTAAAGCACAGAAAATGTAAAATTGAAACATAAAAAAATCATCTTGGAGTTGCATTTTTAAACTACGCCTCAATTTCGGTGACCATTACCGTAACGAAATGCGACCGAACTATAAGTCTGATTTCTTTTCAATTCATGTATCCGAATCAATGCCATCTACAATTTTGATTTTGAAAACTGAAATGAAATTATGTGCAGTTTTGATTCTAATTGTAACTAAAAATAATCTTAATTCTGGTTCGTACATACAAATCGAAATTACAAACACTTTAGCTCTCAATGATTTTGGTTTTACGTGAAAATTTGAATTCGAAAAACCTATAAAATTTTTAATATTCAAATTTGTGAAAATGGATTATTTGAATTATATTGATTTTTCACAATTTGGTGCCAGCTTTTTGGTTCCATCGTTACTGTTTAAGCAACGAAGACTATACGAAGACTGTGATTGTTTTGAATATGAATCTAAAATAAAATTTTTAATGTTATTTTAAAAATATACAATATCAAATCTGAAACGAAACTGAACTTTCCTACACGTCATTGACATTGATGTATTTTTTTTAGTTTTCTAGAGTCAGCTCGTTTCCAAAATCAGCTTCAGTTCCCGAAATCATGGGGTAAATTGTATTACGAGTATATTATATTGTTAGCGGTGAGCTGAGCTAAGTAATATCATGCACCATTCCAAAGTTATAGGTGTCAACACTCGAGCTTGTAGTTATTTTGATTGTTGAAAACAATAACTTTATTCAGTTCTCGTTTGCAGCCAAATCCTCTTTTGCCGGTTCCTCTTCTGTATTCAAGGAGACTGCAGTAACATTCTGCAATTTTCGATCAATAATGTCAACATTATTAGCTTAAGCAAGTAGTGACGGGTTATCCATTTAGTGGTTTCAAAACCGCCGGTCTGGCAAGACTGCCAGCTGTTAAATAAATGTCTTCTGAAGTGTGGAAAATCCATTGTATCCAGAAAAAGTGACGGTTTGGTGCACATTATGGTCTGGAGGTGTCATAGAGCTGTGTCGATTTACTGGGTTTAAAGCCAAGCTGGTTCAATAAGATCGGATAGAAAAGGGTTAGGCTCTTTTGGGTCTTCGAGACATAACACAATTGGAAAAAAATCTGGTATCGGGATGATTTTAATCACAAAGCATTGATTTGTTTTGCCAATCCCTGTTTAAGATCCAAAACATGCCCATCTTCAGCTCAACGCCATCGATCTTATATAATTCCGACTGCAATCCTTCGACGCCCTCAGTTGTAGTTGTTTGTTTTTCTTAAGTCTTGATATTGTTATCCCAGCTCCGATTCGGTTCGATGCTGAACAGTCATTTTTGGTAGTTGGTGCAATTTCTTCACTTGTACTGTCTTCCGAAACTAGAAATTCGTGAACGTTTTCTTTCCATTTTTGCAGTAGTTTCTGCATATCAGTGAGCAGATTTGCTACGTTGTAATTATATAAGGAAACAACATTTACCACAACTTTTACATTTTCCCCATTTGTAGAATGCTCGTGCCTCATCTCTATCCCTGTATTTTTCCATGTTCTCGCTCTTCCAAATACTGCCTCCCTTATACGACCCCACAATTGACTGCAGAGTTGCCATCTGTATGAGACATTCTTCTTTTTACATCTCTGCATGGGTTTTGCACCAATTGCCACCGTTTTGGCGTAGGAATTGAGAGAGTTTGCTGGATTGAAGGATATGCTTAAAGGTCAGCTTGGCCTCAATTTTTATGAGACTTGTGTGGCAACACAAATTTTATTTTGTGGCGATTGCAAACAACGCATTTTTCTATTTTTGACACAAATTCCGTCCGAATGATTTTTGAGGTCATTTTGGGATCGAAAAATAGAATCTCAAACATACTGTATTAAGGTGTAAGAAAAAATTTAATATTTCTTAAAAAAAATACAAAATAAATTGACATTTTCATAAATAAAAACATAAATCACATAATTTTCGTCTGTGGCGCTACCTTTTTCAATGATTCGTCTTCCTCTTGCAGAAAATAATTTAAAATTTTCAAAATAAACAATGTTTAAAAATTAACGTTTGATTCTTTTTTCATAATGAAGAAAAAGTTGACAATTTTTAAAATATGAAAAACGTTTATAAAAAATTTCGCGATTAAAAAAATTGATCTGTGGCTTTTGAAATAAAAAATAGTTAAACAAAAATTAATTGTTAAATTTTTATATATTTTAAAAATATAAATATTTTTCAATTCATATTACGGGGGATCACGAATCTCGGAAATATTTTTTTTTACTTTGGATGCACTGTAACCGGCTCTACGGCAGTTTTAAAATGTCGTAGAAGGGTTTCGGGGAGCGGACTTTGTCGGAACGAAGTTATTATAAAAGCTGAGAATGAGTTGAAAACAAAAAGCAGCCGGAAGGCTACTCCAGATATGCTCAACAAAACAAAATCCTTCAATTAATAATTAGGAATCTGGCTGATGAGAGTGACCGACCATGACGGGGTATTACACGCAACTATCGTTTGGTTAACAGCGGGTTCAAAATTCGATACGGCCACCTATCTGTCTTTGAGCGGAGGTGACCTCAATGAGTTTAATGAACATTTCGGAATAGTCGAGTAATGCTTTTCAAACTATAATGTTCGGGATCGTTGTCAAATTGTAGATCCGTTGAGTGAGTCTACAAATAAAAAGCGTGTAAACTCACTGATTGTGGGATGCTCTCCAATATCTCATTTATGGAATGCAAGGCAATTGATTTCTTCTCAACCTGCTGGTGATTTCATACGGGTCGATCAATTACATTAAAAATAAAAATGTTCAGTCTCAGATTCGTCAAAACTCGTCTGTCAATTTTTTTTAAAGATACCTTTAGTTAAAATCTTTAGAAGAGTTTATTTCTATCCAGCCAAAAGCACGTTATAAAATCCATTATTGTGGGAGATGAGATTTGGATCTATGCTTATGATTTGAGTAAAACTGGACCAATCAAGTCTATAACGTGCCAAAGGTGATTGATTTCACTATCGCCTTATTATCTATCTATTATTGGACTGAATTGTCAACAAGGAAGACTATTTGAGTACGTCTTTCGCGTAAAAATATTCGCAAAAGTGGACAAACAACACTTGGTTTTTGCTATACGATAATGACCTTCTCACCTCGTATTGACTCTGTGAGTTTTTCGCAAAAATGTAACTAATATCGGCCCATAACCACCGTGTGACTTCTGGCTATTTCATAAACTCAAAAGATTTACGGACGCTGTTTTAAATAGATCCAACGTGAATCTCAGCGCTTTTTGAAGGATTTATCGGAATTTGATTATTTGTCATGCTTTGAGGATTGTAAAAATGTCAACGGCATAAAAGTGTTGTGTCTGGGGGGAAACATTTTGAAGAAATAACAATTTTTTTTGGAACAAAAAACATGAAAACTAGCTTCCTTTTGTACGTAGAAGTATATGTTAGAACTCAAAACCACAAAAGTTGTGTCAAAAGGTTGTAGAGACAGGAAAATAGTTGAATTCACCATGAGAAGAAATTTCGTTTGAGTAACAATGCTAGATTGAAAAAAAGTTTGGGCAAAGGGTTTTACCTTTGGGAGCATTTAGGAAGAGCGCCTTTTATGGGCCGTGATCAGTCAGTTGAAATTATTCTCATACATCTTCCTGTTAGTGCAAAACTTTTTTGTGTTAAGAAATTTTTCAATTTTTTTTTGAAGTGGGTTACCTTTGATTCGACATCTTTGTGTAAAGAAATGTTTAATGCAAAGTACTAGGGCGGTTCCAAAATTAATTCGTTTCAAGAATTTTATAGAATTTATGCTGTGATATGCTTTTCGCAGAGCGTTATCCGTTGATTTTCACTTTGGATTAGAATTGTTTTCGTTGAGCCTAAGTTAAATATGACTCGATCGACTTGTACGAGTATGTTTGATGAATACATTAGTAATTTTTCTTCGCCTTACACGTACGCGTTTTTATTCGTCATCATCATCATATAGCGATTAGTTGAATGCACATCAATTTGAACAGACAATATCGATTCGGTAGAAAAACAAACGTCAAACATTCAATCATTTATGTGATATTTCTTCATAAGCTCTACACGAATTTGGTCGTCTCATCGCCGCATAGTGTATTCTTAATTGTGCCAATAGATGTAATCTTTGAGAACCACAACAACAATTCAATTGTTATTAATTAAACAACTAATGATAACAAGAACAACTAAGCATATTAATAACAGCGTAAAGCTTTCATCCTTGGTAGTAAAAAAGTATAGCATTGCAGAGTGACGCTGTCTAAAACGTGACTAACGTATCCACGCTTAGTCATTAATATGAAGAGCATGTCCCATCTTAGCATAAGGGAAGACTTGCCCCCGCCGGGACGGTGACAACGGCCAAAAATGTAAAACAAACTTCGACAATACTTCTATGATAATTTCCGAATAATTATCTGCGATACAGAAGTGTATAATGTATTTTATTAAGAAAATGGCATAAAGTGATTGTTAAAGCACTACCAACAACTTGTAATGTTTACTCTCGTATAGAACAAGAAAAAACACGATACGTACGCTAATTTATGTTGTTACGTTAACTGAATTACATATTTATCATGAGAATACTATATATTGATTCATTCATCTTCACCCACATTGAGGTAGATAATGTTTGATGTTTGAATATTTAAAAATGATGTACAATTTTTTGTCAATTTTTAGTTGTTCCTCGACTGAATTCAACGAATCAGAATGTTGCATCTGAATTTAGGACTTTTTGATGTAAGATTTGCGAATGGATTTTTAGCGAATGTAGAAAAATAAGTAAATAGTTTGATTAAATTAACTATATACTTTTCCAATGTGACTAATTTTAACCATTAAATATAAAGAAATACATTATAATTATAAAACATTCGAAAAAACTTTATTAAGAAAAAAAATGCTATAGAATTAAGTAAATAAATTATTTTATCAAATATTGGCCATCCGTCATTTAATTTTAAGATTTTCCGTTAATTTTAATAATTGTTTACTGTTTTAATGTGACTAATCCATGCTGTGCTCTATGCTATAATTAAAAAAAAAGCAAATAGTTTTTAACGATTTAAGGAAAATATTTATTAAACATTTTTGCGGTCATATTCATAATCATGCATGCAAATTTTGTCACGAAATTTCTAAAACAAGATTACTTTATGGACAAATTTTTCATTAAATAGTTCTAAGTAAAAACTTGCCGTTGTAACACTGAAATACTGGTTAGATTGTTCCACTTTTGTGGAAACTGTGCTTACAAGAAAAACGACTTAAGTGGAGTTAGGACAAAATTTATTCTTTTATTCGTTGTTACCCTCGTTCTCATTTTGACGCATATTTACGTTGAATCGCCATTCCAAAATTCGGCGTATTTTATAAGTTATAGCTATTTTTCGAAACAGCGATTTTTGAAAGATAACGCAATATGTCTTCATGTTAATATAATATAGTTTACATAATTGAAACGCACGTTGTCTTCTAGATCGGATTTAAATATTCCACATATTTTGAAAGTTATAACAAATTTCCATAATAGCGATTTTTTGAAAAACGCTTAATAATTAAAAAGAGTAAATTTCACTGATATTTACAGATTGGCTTCGATTCACTTAATATTAAGAGAGCTAATAGAAAATTCAATTAGATCTATTATTAGATATTTTTAAATACATACAGCAGCGGTAAAAAAAATAGCACCAATGCTAATAAAAATATATGTAGACTATTATTTTGCAATAGTGTTTAGACTCTTAGGAAACTGTAAAACTATATTGAATAAAAAACATTAAATTTTCTTTTTATTTTGATACAAAATTTTAATTTTTTTCAAAAGAACTTAAAAATCAAGCAATCAAAAAAATAGCACTTCAGTTCAATTTTTGGTAATATGTAGTATACACTTAACTAAACACAAATTAATAAAAAACTATATTATGAATTCATTACTTCTGAGTATTATTTATTTATTTTAATCAATACTTTGTGGCATTTCCTTTATTTGCAACAACCTCTGTGCAATGTTTTGGTATTGAATTAACCAGATTTTGGCAATGTTCCACTGGAATTACGTTATATTTGCTTTACCGCGTTCCAAAGCGCTTCATTGCTCGTTGGTTGAATTTGAGGAACTCCTTTTTTAATATCTCCCTATAAATTCTCAATGGGGTTGAGGTCTGGGCTCTGGGCGGGCCTCTCCATCACATTGATATTATTGTCTTTAAACCACTTTGTTGCAAGTTTGCCGGTGTGTTTAGGGTCATTAGGCAGCATAACTTCTTGAAGGATATTAACATAAATGGTTTTATTCAATATGTTTATTATCCAATGTATGGATCCTACACCATAATAAGAGAAGCATGCCCGTTCCATTGTACTACCCCACCGTGCTTATAGTTTTTATGGTATAATTTGGGCTGTAATCGGCATTAGGGGGTCTTTTAACGTGGCAACGTGACCAAATAAAACAATTTTGGACTCATCTGTCCAAAGCGCATTTCTCCACATTTCGGCTGTCCAGTTCAAATGAGATGTTGCAAATTTCAACCTTTTAGCAACATGCTTACGAGATAGGAGTGCCACTTTTCGAGGACTACATGCATTTAACTTGTTGTCTCGCAGTCTCCGGCGAATGGTCTCGGCACTTGCAGCTACATGAAGTTCCTTCTTAAGCTCTGTAGCTGGCTTGAATGGATCCTTCTTTGCCTCTCTGACCAAACTTTTAACCATTAAAGGCGGCAAGACTCGCTTTCGTCCACGTTTTTCTGGTTTTTGGGTAAATTTCAGTGCGTTGATAATCATTTTGTTTGAGCACCCAACTAATTTTCGGATTTCCGAATATGGTTTGTTTTCAGAAACCATGTTTTTATAAAAACACGTGTTTCGTGTGTGCAGTGCTTTCCACGTCCCATTCTGACGAATATAAGTATATTCAAATTGCAATATGAATTTACCTTACCTTTAGTGTTTTTCCCTTTTATTTTAATTATTAAAACAATCTTTATTTTGTTCAACGATTTTTTCATACTAGGTGCTATTTTTGTGACTGCTCTGATGTTAAACTTTTATGAAATGATCGATCATTTCTAAAGAACCGTTAGCTAAGTTGAGGTAAAAAACTGTCTCTTAAAGAGAGTAAACAGAGTACTACGTCATCGCTTAGTTATGCTCAAATGATAAGCACAGAATTTATTTTTTTTATTGGTATCAACGTTGCTGCTATTTTTTTGTACGGCACTGTACATATGTGTTCACAATGAAAACCATACTCAAGTGGAATAAGTAGGGCTTTTTTACTATTATTATTCTTATTTAGGTGCTTATTTAAATCGGATCTAACTTTTAATATTCGGTGTAGTCCAAAAGTCATAACAGAACAGAATAGTACATACTTATTATGACATTATGCTTATATGACATTAACACGCATGTTATCATTTAAATACCATTCCGAAGCTCATATATTTGAAATGTTATAACAAGTACTTAATATCTTAAAATCTTTAGGTAGTTCGTCTTGCTTTGTAAGCACAAAGCGCAAAACAAGTGTCACAAACATTATTTTTTCCCAAATTTCATAATTTTTTTCTCATAAATTACATGCATAAGCAATGACTTGAGATGTGATTTTGGTTATTTGTAATATATCAGGTTCAATTGCCTTATACTGAATTGGCAAGAAAGCAGGTTCTGGTTTTTCAATTTTTTTATACAATCAGTTAATTTTAAACTGCAGTGTGTTATTTGTTCATCCGGCTTCGTCCATCGTCAGGACAAACTAATGGAATAATATCGTTTTTCGTTCCTTTATATTCCGGAATAAATAAAAATCCGAAGGTGTCGTATCACGTGTATATAAAGTGGATGTGGCAATAGCCCTCACCCATTTCAGGAAGGGATACTTTTTTATTACGTTTAAGCTATAATTCCCACTTTGCTAAGTAGATTACTTTCAGCTTTTTGACAAACGAGTCACCGGCCGGTTATCTTTGAGTGTGAATTTTCAAAAATGAAACTCCATTAAGGCATCCAAACCGTACACGTCACAAACATAGCAGTACGCTTCAGTTGTCTTAAATAAAAGAAAAATTTGTTGCAAATGCTAAAATATTCATATTCCATATAATATCCATATTCACAACGGGATGTGACCACAGGAAATGGTGTGACAAATCATAAATTGAAGCTTGAAGTGACAGCTATGTAATAGTATAGCATGCAGTTTGATCAGCTGACTCAAAGCATTCGAAAATAACGAAAAAGTCATCTTTATGAGAAAACCGAAATTACTTTCTTGCCATCCCATATAGTTTTCATGAAAAAAACAGTTGCAGGTAAAAAATCTGTATTATTTTTTTTTTCAACAATATTGATAATTTTAAATTGTCTTTCTCTGGTACGGATAACATTAACAACCAATTCCTATCTAGTTGCAATTTTTGATATTAACTTTCCTTTTTTTGTTTTATTTGTAAAACGAAAATGACGGCTTATGTAATACAAATATCGGAGATATTAAAGTTTAAAATTAGTTTTTTAGTTAGTGTTTTACAATATATTATTTATTTTTTTACAAATAAAAACAAAAATTTTAAATGAATCCAAGCAATGTCCATAAAGTAAATGTAAGACAAATTTACTTTTATTTCTAATAAAAAGAATTTCAACAGCATCAAAAAACTCTTACCTATATTTCTCCACCCTAGATTTTTTTAAACAAAAATCCCTTCGCTATATTTCCCTAACAAAGATTTTTTTAAGAAAGGTCGTTTTAAATGAAATGTAAACTATCTAAAAAATCTGAACTTTTTATCCAAAGCACACCATTTCGATAGAATCAACTTTTTGGAAACAATTGCTTAGACTTTTACATAATGGTTCCAAAAACGCGCCATGAACAATTTCTGGACACCGCTGGCTCCAATAAAGTAACTTCTGGGAATGTTTGAAACTGAAAATCATATCTTATAAAAATGTAAATATAGACATTCAAATTGGAACTCTCTTGCCCAGAATTTTTTCGAGTTCCAAAACTTTTTTTTTTTATACAGAAACAGGTACTTTTTCTTTGCAAGGAAGTTTTGATCTCTCTCTACTGGCAAAGTCTTCTCTTCCGTTGGAATGTTTTCATTTATATTTTGTCTTTTTTAGTGGCAAACTCAATTTTTTGATTCCTTCTCAATTGGTTGGATAAAGTATTGTCGTTCTCGGCCAATTTCTATGGCTTCTAAGATATTTCTCTTTGCTAAAATTGTCATCTACAACCATTTTCTATGTGAAAATTTTTTTTCAAGACTCTTTTTCCATATTCTTCTGATGGAAAGGATAGAATCACATCTTTTACATTTTTGTGTTGTTAATAGAGCTAAGAAATGTCTTATCTTTTCCGATCTTTTGGTTTCAAAATATACTAAGACGGACTTAGTCGCTGCATCTTCGTATGTGTTATTATATTATAATATTTTAGAATTGGTTAAAAAGAAAGAGAAGTAGGTTCAAAGCTTTGTATACTCCCAAGAAGCCTAAATGGCGCCACTCTCAATTTCGATCTTGGCTTACTGTATTTGGTTTTAAGCTGGAAATGGTGCCAAATTTTTCAAGAGCTCTGCATGCCATGTTGAACTTCAATTCAATAATGTTAATTATTATATTCTTTTCGAGCAATTTTTTATACAAGTTTCCCTTTAATTACATTTTTCTAGTAGTTTTCCGTTAATATCCCATTTAAAACACTTTCTGCGGAAATTTGTCTGTAACAAAGAAAGCTTTCTCCAAAGAAAGCTTTGTAAATATTTACTCTCCTCCATCAAAGTTCCATGTTGTCGTCTATCTCTGATTGAGAAATTCTGAATTGTGATTTAAAAAAAAATTTAAAAATGGTTTAGAAGCAAATTTTTATAGAAGGAATTATAATTCTTCTTGTGGAACCATCAATAAGAATTTCGTGTACATTGTCTTCAGATTCTGTAAAATTTTTGTTTGTTTTTGACTTGTCTGTGCCAACTTTCATTTATTAATGTTTTCGCTGACAATATCTTCGGACTAGTGGGAACAACTTTCCAATTGTTGTATGAAGATGAAATACAAGTGTTTTAATAAAATTTCTATTAGCTATAATAAACAGTTGCTAATAGGAAAAATTGTATTAAACTCAAATAATAAATTAAAAAATAAACATAAAATATTCACTCATTGGTAAATTTTTTCCACTAAATACCTTCTGAAATACTTAAAAAAAAAAACTTTTTGAAGAAATATTTCTGCAAAATTTCCTTTCGAGGAAATATTTCTTTTCCCAAAAGATATTCTACCAAAATTTCCGAAGAATAACATATTTTAAGAATTTTAGATAAACAAAAATAATGTAGAGTATGTTTTCAACAAAATTGATATTTTAGACTTAATTTAAATACAGATAAAATGTTGAATTTTTTCTACCATTCACTCTATGTATTTGGTCATTATAAATTGTTTTTCTATAAAAACAAATTTCAAAAACTGATTTTTATAAAAAAAAATCCTTCAAAATTTAATTACTGCATAAAAATTTCTTCTGAGGAAATATTTGTATACACAAACAACATTTCCATCAAAACTACAACTGAACGCCTCTGAAAAAAATACTTTCAAGACATTTTTTTCTTTAAAGAAAACTTTTGTTTAACAAGCACTTTTCTAACCGAAAATATTAAGATAAATTTCCGCAGGATAAGGTGGTCAAATTTTGATATTTGTGTTGACTAACTTGTTTAGAACGGAATTTTCTACGAAAAGTTAATAAAGAAAGAACTTCTCTGCATTGAAATGTTATTACTTCTCTGCAGTTTTGTTCTTTTTTTTTAATTTTTTCATTTATTTTATTTTATTTTTTTTTCTATAGAAAATCACACAAAATCATGAAACTGTTAATTTACTGCAGTTTACAAAATTATGTTAAAAAAAAGAATTGTATTGACACACTGCATAAAATATCTTGTCACAGTTAAGATTAACATAGTTTTAAGAATTCGAAAAATTTCCTTCCCGATCTTTTCGTTTACTGTAAAAAGGCACTGAATGCCCAAGAAATTTAATAAAAACAGCAACGACAACTTTTTCTTCTCTCCCCTGATGACCCTAAAATTCTCATTTTTTCTTACAAAACAGATGGTATTTTATGACCCACAGTTTAAAAGGCTACACAACAACACGAAATATCATCAGAAAAAAGACATAACAACAACAACAACAACTGCACAACAAAGGAAAACTTTTTACCAAAATTTAACTTTATTAATATAATAACAAATCATGAAGAATGATGACGATGCAAATAACAAGAATCAACAGCCGCCGTCGAATGTCCGATCACCCAAGTCATATCAAAGTGCAGCTGACACTGAGACTCATCCACGTGCTACCGACCCAAATTATGTACGCAGTATGAATATATCGAATGAAGCCAGCCGTTATAGTGCGCCGACAATCAGTGCCCTGGTGCGGGGTTTACATCATACCGGAACACATGATGGGAGAACTTTACATCTGCCACTTTTTCATATGGACGATGATGAAGACGACGAAGAAGATGATGATGCTAATCATGGAGAGCGCAAGCACAAAGTGAAAGCAAACAAAAAGAAATCGAAAGAATTGGAAATAAAGAACACAAAATTGAGCCCAAAATCCCCGCTTCATATCAGCTCACCTAATAGCCTAACATTGTTTTCGCCTAAGAAGTCTTCTGAACTATCACCGCATTCTTCATTACCACGTCTGATAATCAACATAGATCCTGCCAGTGATAATAATAATTGTGAGAACGGTCAAAAATTACACGATTCAGATTTGCCTACCAGTCCCGGACGTCGTTTCAGTCAATTTAATTTTCATTTGAGAAGATTTTCACACACCCACACGGTATTTCATATTATTATCATTATTATTTCTAATTCACTCTAATCGTTCTCTATTCCCCCTTGCCTTCGTTTTCTCTGCTGTCCTCCAATGATTAATACTAAACCTTGTTCGCTGTTGAAAAAGCTGGAATGATTTAAATGTCAATTAATGCTTTACTTTAACACTACTTACTACCCCGTTGCCATTCTTTAAGCTCTTCTTAATCAGTAATTTTATCTGCACACTGCAACGTTTTTCCACATGCTAAGAAAATTGCAATCAAGACGCCGAGCAGAAGTTTCAAAATTTAGTTAAGAGTACTTTTTGGGGATACTTTTGTATAAAAAATTTGTATTTAGAAGAAAAATAAAAAAAATCAGGATCAACATTAAGAGTTATTATTTTGAAGACAGCCTCAGCGTTTTTTATGTAAAAGTTGGAAAGGCGAATAAAACTATTTTTGATCACAAATTTAATTGAGCACTGGACTAGCTATACAAAAATTTGATAAAACATTCTATTCAAATAATTTTTTTTGTAAAAATTTTTATACTAAAATGTTGCTGAGAAACAAAACCCAGCAAGTGTTCTATAAAATATTGCTTCGGCGTGAGATTGGAAGATTGCTTTGATAAGTCATTTTATTAAAAACTAACTTCTCTTTAATTGTTCCAGTTCTTGATAGAACTTGCTGAGTTATGTGGACGTAATAACTATTTCTAGGAAAAGTCCCAATCAAAATATTTTCCTGTCAGAAATTCCAAAAATTTTTTTTTTCCCACAAAACCCAAAATTTTGTTCAAATTCATTGGATTACATTTTTATAAGAAAAAGTCATCGTATGGGAAATGGTTCTTCTTTATAATTTATGTTTATAACAAATTTTTAATGAGACAAATTTTCTATAAATATTTTCCAAGCAGAAAAAATTTTTTTCCGTACAAAATTATTTTTCCATACCCGAAATAATAAAACGTCATTATTTGTGTTATAATGTTCTTCCAAAATATATTTTTTTTTAAAAATGCCTTCCTAACGAAATTTCCTGTGAAGCAATTTTTCGATCAAAACCTAATCTGAACAAATGTTTCGGCAAAAATTCTCTATAAAGAAATGCTTTTCCTAAAAATGTCCACAAATATTTTTTCAGCGCAAGACTTTTCATAAAATTTAAAAATTTCTTTGTCTTCAAAGAACAAGTAGATTTTTTTTATATTAAAAAGGTTAAATCCTTTTTATATATTATTTTCTTTAAAAATTCTCTCAGAATGATTTGCATCAATTGAAAAGATATCTAAGTAATTTTCCTCTTTGGAGAAATATGTTCCTAATATAAAAAGAACAAAAAAGGAACACTTTTGCATTATTATATTTATTACGTAGATTTTTTGTAAAATTTGCAAATAAATATAGTTATTTAAGAGTATATTCAACCAAAATCTTTTAAATGAAATTTCCACTAAATGGAATGTTCTCTGAACGAATGTTTCGATAAAAACTACTCACGAAGAAATGTTTGAATGAAAATCGTGCCCAAGGACAACTTTTATAAAAAGTAATAATAAAAATGCTATAACGAAAATGCTTTGAGGAAAAGTTATTCTGTAACAAACATAAGGAAGAGTGGTGCCCTTTTTCGAATTTCCAACTAAGCAGCATTTTTGTCTAGAATTTCCCTGTGAGAAAATAATTCGATAAAAATTCGTGATGAGAAGTATTTCCAATACGAATTCATATTTCTATAAGAAATCATTGTTCTATAAAAATAATTCTTTTTTTACATAATATCATATTTGCGAATTTTTTATATAGTTCTACAGAAAATTTTAATTACTATATTTTCTCCAACAGAAAAATTAGAAATATTTTGTAACGACTTTAAAGGCCACATTTCTGAAATAAAACTAAACTAATTTTCTATAAAAATTTTTAACAATGAATATTATTATATGAATGTTTCCAACGGAAAGCCTAATATTTTTCTTTAACGACAAGAACGATTCTCGATGAAGAGTTATTTATATTTTTTGTGGAAAGATTTTTTGAAAAACTTTTTGGACAATTTTCCTTTAGGGATTTTTCTATGAAGAAGGTAAATAAATTTTTCCTCTAAAAGAAAAACGTCTACGAATAACTTTATATAAAAATTCCATTTAATGACTTTTATTGAGAAAAAACATTTACGAAAAGTAGAAAAAAATGTTCTATGAAAAAGTTTCTGCAGGGATCTTGATAATGTACTTCTATAAAAATTGCCAAGGAGAAAAAGTGGAAAGTTTTTCTATGGAAATTCATGTAAGAAATAGTTTTATTATAAATAATGAACACTCTGTTGTAATTCTGTTCTAAAGAAATTTTCCTTACAAGGAAAAGATTTCCATAAAAATTTCGCTGTAGGAATAATTTCTATAATAAACACCCATAGAGAAAATGTTGTCCTATAACATTTTTCTTGAAGAAATTTTCACAAAAAAAAAATTTTTTTTTCAAAAGTAAAGTTTGAGTGGTAAATTCTGTAATGAGTAGGAAAAAAAGATCTCATATAACACATTTTCTGATGAAATTCTCCCCTAGAGAGTATTGTTTTTATTAAAACTATTTTATTTGTTAGTTGTGAAACTAAGTTCTCGCTGTTTTTTTTTTTAATAAAAATTCAACTTTATTATGAAAACATGTTTACAAATGATTCGTTGAAAGTATTGGTCATCGCTAGCTACTAACTTTTCCTATCTTTCTGGCAAAGCTCGAATTCCGTCAGGGTAAAACTGTTCATTTTTTGACGCTATCTATAAATTAGCCATTCCTTGATGTCGTTATATGAGTGGAATTGCTGGTCAGCCAGATCGTGTGCCATCGAACAAAACAAGTGATAATCGGATTCCGCAATATCTGGATAATATTGCGGACGGGGTAATACTTTCCATTTCAGGTTTTCCAGGTATGTTTTAACGGGCTTGGCCACTTGAGGCCGAACATTGTCATGCTGAAGAATCACTTTTTCGTGCCTCTCCGCGTATTGTGGGCGTTTCTCGTGCAGAGCTCTGCTCAATTGAATTAATTGAAGTCGATACCGATCCCCAGTGATAGTTTCGCTTGGTTTCAACAACTGGTAATAAATAACACCGACCTGGTACCACCAAATACAGAGCATAACCTTCGCAGCGTGAATATTCGGCCGAGTCGACGACATAGACGCATTATCGGGCAGCGCCCATGACTTCCTTTTCTTTAGATTGCCGTAATGAATTCATTTTTCATCACCCGTTACGATGAAGAAACCCTTTCCTTTTTTTGTGGCTGAAGCAGCTGTTCACAGCCGAAAACATGATGCTCAACGTCCTTTTGCTTCAGATTTCAATTTCAACTTCTTTTCTTTTTAATCATTCTCAACCGTTTGGAAATGACTTGGCGGGTAACTCCTAATACTGAAGCAAGCTCTACCTGCGCTTGATACGGATCCTCACCAAGCAATGCCGTCAATTTAGTGTCTTCGAAGGTTTTTTGTTTCACTTAAAGCAGGATCTCCGTAAACGTTTTGAAAGAAGAAAATCAATACTTCCTGCATATGATGATTGTTTGGCACAAAATCATACATATTCACTCAACTAAAAGAATATCACTTCAAAGTGCATGTGCATAAGCTTGGCTCATGATGTTTTGGTTGTGGCAGAATCGACTAGCACTTACAGTTGGGGCCATCTATTTGCAAACAGCGGAAACTTAGTTGCGCACCTAATATGATATAGAAAATCCCAGAAAAGGGAATCTTTTCTCCGTGGCAAAATTCAGAAATTACTCAACCTTATTTGAGTAATGTATTCATTGGTTGAATATTTGTAAACCCAATTTTTGAGCCCCATTTATTGGACAGGACTGGCTTTCGATTTGCTAGATTGTTTTGTACTTTGCTGGTGTCTTCCTTTGGCCATTGGCAGTGGAGAAGGAGACAATGTAATATACTCGTAACTTGAACTTTGGTTTCATGGGATTTACTTTACATTTACGTGTACCTGGTTTGCACTGCAATGTAATGACGATCACCAAAAATGATGATAATGATGATCTCTTCTATTCTTTTGTGATCATTTTATGCTTGTTTAGCTCTAACTATTCTTTACTTTTGTGCGTTTAAAAATAGCCAATTGTAGTGGTTATTAACCTTCTTCTGCTCCGTCTCTAACTAAGGCGATTGCGAGGCGATGTTACATCGTCGTCCGCTTGAACTCTCGATAGGATGGTGCTGTTGTTCTACTCTTCTACTTCGCATGATCCTTAGGAGAAGGAGGAGGAGGTTGGTTAGTTGGCTGGTTGAGCGGCTATGTGGAATAACGTCATCGAACGCATGAGTTTTCTTTTGTTTTTCATCACTGGCTACTGGCTACTCTCTGACTCCTCTATAAGAGTTGAATGATCTTGAGTTTTGTCGATGTTCTTTATGCTTCGTTTGACCATTTATTTACATCATTCTCCCTCTCTCTCCCGTTTTTCTGTTTGCTTGATTGCCTCTTGTTATATTAACATCTTTAGATTAGCATTCAAGAGCTTCTCCTGCTTGCGCCACTTTGGCTATTTGTGATTTGGTCTTGATTAATGTTTCTTATTATGGTAGATGTCGTTTGTATCCCTGGGATATTGACAAAGACTAATTGGCGTTTGTGCAGGAGGCGCTTAAATACATTTTGTTGTAACAAAAAGCTTAAATTGATTACATGTTCGAAGAAATCTTAACTTTTATGCATACTCGCATATAGAGTAGTGTATTAAAACATTGTTGTTATAAAAAAATCATTTATTACATAGTAGAAATATTGATGAAAGAAATAAAGAATGAAGGCACTAAAAGATGTTTACATGTTAAGACATTTGTGGTACAGCTTAGGGTTTTCATGGTGCAATTAACCTAACGCTTTACTATTTAAAGGCTTAACTCACCAATACACTTGATTTTATCTTTAAGAGTTTTTTTTATAACTAGCTTCTGTCTATAAAAGTTAAATATGTATTTACTTTTTCTTTTAATCCCCTACTGTGTACAGCTTAAAATAATTAATCCATTATAGTCATATGTATTTGAAAGAGGAACTTATTTTATCTATTTAACAAATTATCTATGTAAATAATTAGTCTTAAAAAAAGCAATTCGAAAGTTCCTGCTAACTTTATCGCAGAACCGACCTATACATTTGAAGTAATTACTTTTTCACAGACCTTCAACTATTTGATTGCTTTTCGACGGCGCTGACATATAACAGGTTTGTTATTCTAAGAACATATTAATATATTATAAATATATACACCAATATGCTATCAAAATACTACATAAGCAATTGTTAAAACTCATAAACGAAAGCACCAAGAAACTCTCTCAAAATAATACTAATTTAGGAAGGTTCGCCATTCGTGATATTATTGAGAAATATTTGCGTAAAAAATTTCAGTCATTTCATATTTTTTCCTTACATGAATTGTTACTAATAGGTATCGAAGTCAATTTCCGAAGAACTGTTTACCAAGATGTATATCGCCATTACTAATATTTTCCGCCAGTTGGATAAAAGTTTATGTTTTTTTTATAATATAATTAGCTCAGTCGATTTGAGCCATTTTCTTCTGTGGCCTTTGAAAGAAAATGTTAGAAAAAATGGTCATAAGTTGTGTGTTATTTTTGTCAACTCAAACATGATCTGGATGGTCGCTATATACAGAAAAGTTGAGAAAAATTTTGCATATTTTCCAATATAATCCTCTTTTGGCTCGATACACTTTGTTCAGCGATATTCAATGGCTTCTGTACCCTGTTTATAGGAAGTACTGTCAAACTCCTTTTTATTGTTGGCAAATCTTTTACCATCGAGCCATTTTTTCAGTTTATAAAATAGTTCGAGGGAGCTAACTCATGCGAATAAGGTGCCTGATGAAGCAATGCCAAAATTATTTACTTAATTTCAGGTTGAACATCGCCAAATACCCTACTGAAACATCTTTACGACGCTATTTTTGCTCTATTAAAGGCAAGCGCGGCAGCTATATTCTGCACAGCTTTCTCATCTTCAAATCAACCTACTGTTCCAGCTAGCTAATGCATTTTCAGTCGACGATCATCAAGTACCATTTTGTGGATTTTCTTAAGTGAGTCTGTCGTGGACACCTCAATTGGTGGACCACTACAAGTGTTCGTCTCGATAGCTCGTACGGCCCCGTTTAAATTCTGCTACCCAATATTTTACTGTCGTAGACGAAGGAGCAGACTCCCTCAGAGTAGAATCTAGCAGGGCTTTAATATCGGTTGGCCTAAGATCTTTCAAATGAAAATATTGAATTACATAATGGTGACCAATTTTGTCCATGTTTACAAATTCATAGATATCGTTTACTTTTGATGGCTCAAATAAAAATATTAAACAACATGACGCCTTGACATTTAAGATATATGTTTTGAAATGTTGCAATTTTCCACCAAAATAATATTTTTTCAAGCTGCTGGAACCATCGAGTCGGGTCGTCTAGTTTTGGGACCGTCCTCGTAAGTCGATTTAAGGCGAGACCGAACCGTTTGTGCCGAAATATGCATATTGACTGATAGCCGAAAATGAACGAAACAGGTAGAATAAGAAAAAAATACCCATAAAAAAGAAGGGTTTTTACTATTTTTATAAGTATCTGGGCATGATTATTCCAATATAAAAATATTTTTAAATTTTTACTGGAAAAAAAACCCGAAAACACCGAAAAAAATGATGTAGTTTATATGAACTAAAATTCCAACTATGGCAACTAGTTGATGAGGATTAGTTGTCATTTGATTGGTGTTGAAACTATTTTGAATCTTTATCGAAAAATTAAATTTAATAAATGATTTTCAAAAAATTAAAAATATGAACTGAACTTTATACCTATACAATATGTTGTACCCACAATTAAGTTCATTGAATTTGAAATTTGGGTTGCCTTAAATAACCATTTGTAAAATAACCCTATTTATTATGCCTATGTAGTTTTCAACGCCAGGACCATATCTTCCATGCTCGCCGCTCTTAGCTTTAAAATAAAATTCCAATGTAAGTCAAGCAAATTCTCCGATTTAGTCTGTTTTACAATAAGGGGTTTCCCCGTAAATACTGTTGAAATCCAAACTGATGGATCTCCGAATTATAGCAGAACCCGAGTGCAAACTTGGCTTTGTCTTCGAACCTAAGTTCAAAACATTTATCTTACTAAATTTGGAATCATAGTTTCTATGTAAAGGTTTTAATAATTTGCAACATTGGTTTTGAAAAACCATTTCGCCTACGAGAAGGAATATCTATGTATATGTCTGAGAGTCTTCTATTTGGATTATGTCCCTCCAGACCCTTTTGAAAATGTAAGAAAGGCTTTGGGGTACTTCTTACATAAAAATTGATATGAAGGACATATTCGACATTGAAAAGTTATAAGAAAAACATTTTTCACATAGAAAAATATTGGGAAAGGCACTTTCCCTATAGGAAAGTATCCCGAAAACACTTCATACAGAAAGACGTCATAAAATACACTTTTCATTTACAAAATTGTCATGAGAGACAATTATCGTATAAAAAAACGGAATGGAACACAAATTTCATATAGAAAAGTGCAATGAAAAGTGCATTAAGAAAAATTTAATGGAGGATGCTTTTCAGAAAGCAAGTTACCACAGGCATAATTCTTATAAAGAAAAATCCAATAGAATGTACTTTTCGTAAAAGAAAAAGTCTTTGGAAGATATTGAAGTCGGTGGAAATGTGTATTATAAAAATACTTCGTATGAAAAGAGGCCTTCAAAGCATATAAAGTGTTTTACAAGGCTTTCCGTCATATGAAAATTTCCTACAAGACTCGTCCTCATGTGAATAGCATCTTTCACCACGTTACTTTAGCGCAAAAAAAATTTTTTTCAAGTGTATCCAAAAATATTTTTTCATATTAAAGATACTGAGATATTTTCTCTTGGTATTTAATTTTGCTTAATATATTAAATTTATTTTAAATTCATTACGGTCGACCGGATTTGGTTTGCTATTTCGCAACAATAGGCCACTCGTTTGATGTTTATTAGAAACCAAGTGCATGTTTCTTCAACTAGGCAACTATACCTATATAATTATTTCAGTGTAGTCGATATCTTAATTTTGATAACAGGGTGTTTTGACACCGCACCAATCTGGCGATAAGTCGGTATATAGTCCACGGTGCTAGGGACCGCAGCGGCTACAATTGGGCGAAATAGACATAACAGGGAACAATTTTCTTATATAGATTGTGAACCTACCTATTTGAAAATGTGCTCTTTTAGTACTTCTTTTCCGATAATTTTTATCATTTTCTCATTAATTAAAAGCGATATTTGGTGATAGTTGCCAGATATCTGAAAAAGGCATCCCATATCTTTTAATTGTGTACATGACTTTTGGAAAATTCTATAAATGTGTTCAGTGGACATTTTACTGGAAAAACGAAATAGGTCGACGCGTTTTTTTATATGAGACAAGCTTGTTTTATGCATTCCTGAAATAGACCGATGCATTATTAAGTATGAGAAAAATTCATATTAGTCGTGCTCACTAATATTTCGACAGGTTGATGCGCCGTTCACAACACTTTTGACTTAAATCCATGACGAAGTGTTTATATATCTGACGTCTGTTTAAAATCACACATGTCTGGCAGTTTTTTCCAAAAAAAAACTAATTCGGGCTCATCTTTCTTTTTGTAAATTACTATTTTTATAGATGTAATTTTTTCCATATAAACTCTCTCATCACCCGTCTTTGTGCTATTTAGCAAAGAACGTGACCTTACCTATCTCTGAGCTGTCTGTCATTGAAAACTTTTTTGTGCACGCCTCTGAGTCGGTTTCCACATATCAGTTTGCCCTGATACTTTTGAATAATTGGTAACAAAACATTTGTTTAGCCGTTTTCTAGAAAAACAAAACAAAAAAAAAAAAAAAAAAAAGAAAACAATAAGAGCTGAACTATTTCTGAAATATTTCATAGCAACATTTCCTTAGCCACCTCTGAACTGCTTTTCATAAAAAAAAAATCGTTCTGACGCTTTCATAGCTAAACTTTGTTCGGATTTTTCTGAACAATCTCAGCAGCTTTTGAGATGTTTTTCATAGAAACATTTCCTTGTTTGAATTATGTTACATTTATTCAGCTGTACCTGAAGAGATTTCTATAGAGAAGATTTCTCTTTGGTTACTGATTTATTTTTTACAGAAAAATTTGCTCAGTCGTTTTTTAGGTATTTTTCATAGGAAAATTTCCTTAGCCGTTTCTGAGCTAGTTTTCGCAAAAAAAAAAAAAAAATAGCTCTGCCATATCCCATTGAAAAATTTGATTAACCATTTCTGGCTAAAATATAAAAAAATTGTTCCGCCACCCTTTCGCTGAGATGTTTTTTCATACAAAAATTTGATTTATATACCTGAAATCGATACAGGGTTATCCATTTTTCGTTTTCAAATAAAGTTAAATAAAACATAAAGCTATGATTTCGATGAAACTCCAGCATCATTTTCGAAAAAATACGGCCCAATGACACCTCCAGACCATAATGTGGATCAAAGAGTCACTTTTTCTTTTATTTTTTCCAAAATAACCACTTTTATAGTCAGTTTTAACTATTTTTACGTGTTCTTCGGTTGTTATCCATTTTTGATCCATTTTCGTAAATGGTATACAGTCACTAAATAAATAACACTTCAAATGGCAGGTGTTTAACAGCTGACTACCTTGCCAGACTGACAACCACAGGATGGATAATCCTATATTTCATTCTTTAAAAAGCACCAAGTAAACCCCACCCGTAATGCGAAAATGCGTAAAAAATTGTAACGTTGTGTTAACCCCATTTAGCGTCAAACTTTGACGTTATGCCAGATAACACCCATAAAAAGATATGCATTTGCTTGGCAGCAATTTATTAATTCAGAAACATGTTACATTTGGTTATATTACCGAGGGGAATTTTGTTTCGTAACCGTGAAAATTGTCGCCTTTTTTTAAATACTTAGCAATAATTTATTCTACATTGAAATTTATCTAAAAACCAATCACACTTAGCTAAACGGGGCAATTTGTAATGATGGCGAAAATCGTTAATTATGTTTTAAAAATAAACTGAGAAAGAGAAACCGAAATGAAGCGCAAAATCATTCGAAGGTAATACGTTAATAGCAACAGTGCCGCAGAAGGAATTAAAATTCAAACTTAGATAACGACTAAATCCGCTTAATATCGAAACTATTAAATAATAGTTAGCCATGGAGAAAATATGCATGTTGTGTATCCATGGAATGGACAAAAACATTATCGCATAGACGACCGCAAACAACATTGAAGAGAACAATTCCTAAGCGATGAAAAAATAAAACAAACAAAAACCCCAGCAATTATCTACGATTTTGTGCTTATTCTCTGTCTCGATGTCCAGCAGCAATTAGAGAGAAGAGATGCATTAACAGCCAACAGACACTGGCTGAAACTTAGAATGAGAAAATGTTGCAGTAGAGCTAAATAAAACTGTGCATTAGCTATAATAAATATTTTTAGAGTAAGGCACGCATAGACCGCACAGTGGTTTTTCAGTGAGTACTCTTGTGGCTAATTAAAAGCAAACCTATTTTGTTAAATAAAAAAAGAATAAACTGAATGAATAAATTGAACTGATAAGAAAAGTTGAGTTACGTCGTATATGTTTTTGTATCTCATACGTAAATCATATTTACCGACATGACTCGCACGCCACCTATCATATATTATTTGGCTTCAAAACCACCGGTTTGGCAAAGTAGGCAGCTGTTAAATACCTGCCATTTGAATTGTTATTTATTTAGTGAATGGTTTGCCATTTATTTAACAATCGAAGATCGCGTAAATATAGTTCAAACTCACTACAAAAGTGCTGATCTAAACGTGGGTTTTAAGTCAACAAGCAAAATTGTCGCATATGGGACTCGGAGAACACAGAAGTGTTGTGGAAAAGGCATTGCATCCGGAAAAAGTGACTGTTTGGTGCGCATTATGGTCTGGATGTATCAACGGATGCTGAAGGAACCTCAAAAACATCCAATACAGAGGCAGTGATTTAAATGAAATTTTATTTCGTACATAATAGCAAGGCCTAAGCATTATAATGAAATAAATCATAGCTTTATGTGTGTTTTATTTAACTTTATTTGAAAGCGAAAAATGTATAACCCTACGAGTATATTTATCAAAGTTTCTCCGTAATTGGTTAAATGACATAAAAGTCTATACAGAACATACACGCATAGACACACTGGTTTTTACATATACAGGTAAGAGTAACAGAGAAGACAGTCATTCTCATTTAAAAGAAATGATTTCTTATTTTAATGAAGATAAATTTTGTAGCCTTATGATTTTCCATAAAGAAAGTATCCAACATTTTATGTAATTTTCAATAAAATGCTAGTCAAATTTTAAATATTGAAACTTATTGAAAACTCATAAAACAAATGTTGTTGTTTGCAAAATTAATAAGATGTGCTTATAAAATTTATCGATGAAATGAAATAACGGGTGGCGCACTAATTATACTGCAATAAGAAATTCAAATAACTTTTTTTTTTGTAAACAATGTATTTTGTTTATTTTTTTTTATTGTATTGAAATTTTATGATTTTTTAATCGTAGTTTTTTTTTAATCGAATAAAACACTCAAATTTGCATCATACTCATATATTACAATTTTTTATTGGAGTCGATAAATTGGTCTTTGCCATTTAATTTTTAAAGATAATTTCATGTAAATGTTGTCCTCGGCTCCGTCTTCATCATGTCCATTCGGAAGGTATAATTTTTCATCACTTTTTCGAGCATTTCGGCCAAGAGTGTTCAATAGTGTTCGGCTTGTCCACATAGACTAACGACTTGAGATAACCCCACAAGAAATAATCAAGAGGCATTAAATCGCAAGGCGTTAAATCGCGACAACAAAGTAAATTTGGTGCGAAATTTGGAGATAACAGCACGAATTGTTGATTCAACAGGTCGATTATGACGACCATAAAATTTTCGTATCAAACGATGCACATTTGTCACAGAGCACGAATTTTGATATTAAATTTCAAGGATTTGCAATCGTTGCTCGTTTGTTAGTCTTTCCGTGATGAAATGGCAGAGTATACTGTATACTTTTCATTTTGACAGATGACGTTTGAATGCCATTAGCAACCAGTGTCGCCAACCTGAAAAAATTTAATCTTAAAAAATCACCCTATATTATGATTTGAATATGTAAACAAGAACATTTTCATACTTTGTATGCGACTTTAGATAAACAATCTATGGTGGTCTTCAATTAAAGATAAGACATTTGAGATCTATTATAGATTTTAAGGAATTGTGGACTGTATAGTGAAGTTAAGTTTTCACCAAAATTGTGTGCGTGGTTACAAATACGATTAATTTCTTATTTGAAAACTTTCATTTCATTTCAGACTTGATTTAGTTCATGAGATATAACAAAATAAGTATCAAAATTAATTAATTAATTAATACAAGTCATTTTGAGCCGTTTTGGAATTGGTGTAAAAAACATTGGAAATCACCGTGTTGGATATATCAGATAATCCTAAAATAATATTTTGTAATAAAAACAGTTATGATAACAGGCGTTTCCAAAATGACTGTCGTCATGTAAACTACAGTAGATATACAAAAAGTTGAATTAATAAATGTTATTTGTCAGTATTCGGAAACTAGTTTTTGCACCTCAAATCGAGTTGATACTAACTTAGTCGTAAAATGCTTCCAATTAGATCTTTTACAAATTTTTGACTTTCCATATCTTAAAAGCTAGAGCTGACCCAATGAAAATAATAGCTTTTCTGAAATCCTTGCATCAGATTTAATAAAAAGTAATCGGTTATTCTGCGATATCAAAAAATACTGGTCTCCCGTGTAGTTCATTAGACTGTGCTCTCTTAAAAAGTCTGTATATATAGTGTGTACTCGTATTTGCTTACATACATTAATCGAATATTGTGTTGTCCGCACGTAGGAAAAAAACATATTCCAAAAAGTGCTTTCGTTTCTGCACTCCCCAAATTCTTCTCATCACGTTCATAAATAGCCTGGTTCGTCTAATTTTAGTCATACGCTTTCTAGCCTCTTAAATAGTTTATTAAAATGATCCAGAAACAAATTATAAGTTTTTAAAAATTTATATACCAAATGTGAAATTGTCAAAAATCTGGTTATAAATTCATAAAACCATGTATAAAATAATTAAATTCTATTATTTTTTGTTTCGTAAATTTTTTTTCTAAGGAAGTGACGATTTTTTTTTCTGTGGAAAAATGAGTACTCAAAAAATTACGCCGATCCTTTACAGAACGCCGCAAACTGTAAGCACGTTTAAATTACTTTGTCATGCGTTAACGCAGTTCCTACTTGCGTGATTTTCTTAATTCGCTCTCTGTCTCTCAGGCTCATGATCTCCACTTATTCTCCCCAGGTGTCTGATTGCGTTGTTTGTTTTGACCAACTTCTACACAGCGCTGGCGTCCACTGCATTAGCTTTGCTGGTTGGTTTTTAACGACCATCAATCCGATCCGAGTTTGTTTGTTCAGTCTTAAGAAGCTCCTTCAAGCCGTCGGTAGTTTGTTGTGTTATGAATGGCACGATAAACGCAAAGAAAACATTCGCGAGTTAACAATCGATCGATCGATCTACAGGCTAATTGGGTGTCTAAGCCAACGTGGTGCGGCGGCGGCTTCGTTGTGATAAAATTTACGCGCCATAACGGTGGCATTTCGTCGGTTTTTGCAGCCAAAAACAGTAATATGGCTAACAATAAATTGATGTTGGGTTAAATGAAAATTAACGTGAGATTATGATGGGGTTTGTTTACGTTTTGAAGTCAGAAAAAAGAAGAAAAAAAATGTGTAAGAAAAATAAAATAAAAACACGTTTTTCTCGGTGTTTTGATTTGAAGTTGTTACACTTATGAGCAAATGAACATGTTTCGTTTTGAAGCAGTGAAGTTAATTACAGTTATTTATAAATCGTTTTTCAAACAAAAAATTGGATTTGTTTACGTAAATTGTCATTAAACCAATTTTTTTGTATTTTTTTTTAATAATAAATCAAAAAGCTGATTTATCCACACTTTGTTGTAACGGCCAATGTCAATAAACTTTGGAACGGTGTTTTTTTTTTATCATTTTATTAAATGTTTTTTTTTTCTCAAAATGTGTGTTTATTTGATGGTTGTTTAATTAGTGAATTAGGAGTGGTGATACAATTTAACCGTCACCCAAATGTTAAAAAGCATTATGAAGTTTTTAATTTATGTGAAGCTTTTCACTTATATACCGGCAATTTGCAAAAATTCTTCTGTACTAAACCAGAATCTAAAAATGTGTTTTTTCATATTTTCTGCCATAGGATGAGGGCATATAAAATTGGTCGTTCCTTTTGTAACAACCAAGGCTTATCATATGAGATCCCATAAAGTTTATATATTTTCGATTGCCGTAAAAATCGAAGTAGATTTACACATTTTCGTCCATCCGTCTGCGTACCACCATATAGAAAATAATATCAAACGTTTTGGATCGCTATACTCCATATTCAATTTGCAGGTTCACCAGGTTCTCGTAGAATCTCAAAAGACTGACCTTATCGATGAAATGTTGGCCTTTTATATCGAAGACATTTTTGATCTTCGTCGATGTTGGTGCACAGTTTACATAGCTGAATTAAATATCTTGATAAGGCCGTAATAACGCCTGTTTGCATGAAATATTCTTTTTTTAATATTAGGCCAATTATCGATTTACCAGGCCACAGAACACATATTCTCCGTTAAGAATCCAAGGGGTAGATCTTGAATCCTTGTAGAATCGGTCAATATTTTCCGAATCTGTTTCATTCCTCAACTTACAGCTTTCATGATATGTAGCGGAAATCAAAATACCTTGGCATTACCGTATGACAGTCTATGAGTCGGCTTAAGACAGCGTCTGACCACGTTTAAAGAAGCAGATACCATTTTATTCACCATCACAAGTCAAAAACTGAATATTTACCTAGCTTTAGCTTACTAGAAAAGAAAGAAAAGTAAATTTTGTTCAATACTCGTTCGCTGCAATGCAAACTAATGCAGTAATTAGAGCACTTTTTATCATAATTAATTGAATGTTAATGAAATGTTTGTAAAATAAAAAAGATATTCCGACAAAGTAAGGCTTGTACGCAGGAATTATACAAAATTACACGGATGTATGAACCTAAAAAAAAGTAATAAATAAAATAAAATCCACTCATTCTTTAGACGAATAATACTTTTCTCTGCATTGCGAATCAATAAAATATATGTATTTTTTTTATTTGTTTTCTTATAATTTGGAAAATATCACTTAAGGCAATGAGTTGACGGTAGTGGGTATTTGAACATCTAATGATCCGGAAGCAGTGAAAATTTGTATAATTATGGATAAACTTTACATGTGATTACCATAAAAGGATGCTGTCGTTTTTGGCTCCATTTCAACGCATTTTCACCAAATCTTCTAAACCAGTGAAAAATCTATGGTTTATATAAGCGGAAAAAACAGTTTTTTAAACGGAGTAATGAATGCTTAGTTGCTTCCTCTAAAAAGGTGAAAATGTTTATCACAGTGATCATTTCAATTTCTCAGGATCGCAATAGAATTTTAAGGAATCATTTAAAAAGTCATAAATTTTTCCAATATATTTCGATATATATATATATATATATATATATATATATATAAAAATGAATCGTGGTTTGTTCCGATGCTTAAAACTCCAGAACGGACCGCTTTGCATAAATTTTTGTATATGCGTCTGGGTGGTGCCCGGGATGGTTTAGATTTACAATTCGGTCCAATTGGACAAAGGGGCGTGGTATCTCCCATACAAACAAAAAATTAAAAATCAATTATTTCTGCTCCTGCTTACGGTATTTGAACAAAATTTGGTGCGTAGGTTTGGCGTACATATCTTAAGTGCTACTACAAATATGGGCGGGATTAGACAATGGGGAGTGGTACCTCCTATACAAACCACAAATTAAAAAGCAATTATTTCTGCTCCTGCTAACGGTATTTAAACAGAATTTTGTATTTCGGTTGAGTGAACATATTTTAAGTTCTTCTGCAAATATAGGCGTTTCTTATTATAATAGACCGATTGGCATGAA
>JAHXMU010000060.1:178169-233450 GCA_019455685.1 Philornis downsi
ACTGGGAAGTGCATAATATGCTCATACAGCATTCTCTTACAAGTTATAAAAACGTTTTTCTTGAGCAATGACTTCTTACTTTTTTTTTTTTGCTGCGTAGTGATTGCTGTTCTTCTGTATTTTATATCTTCCGATTGCACTGGTTCGCATGTCATACTGGCGGTCTGTAAGATGCCGTAATTTGAGATCATCTTGAAATTCATTTGATATAACGTCTTTACTTTAATACGTTCTCGCGCAAGCCCTAACTGCTATCATCTCATCCTTGGGGAAGCTAATATGTTAAGGAACTAATTCGATTGGTTGAATTGTACTTCATTTGGTTTATATTTTTTTAAGCCATCTTAGATTATATACTAGGGCCAGATGTATTACAATATGTCTAGTAATATTAGTTATAATCTGTTTCTTTATTCATTAAAAGATTTTGTACCTCCTCTTTTGATTCTAAGATCTTGTGTGTTTTGCATATCATTTTGAGGTGACATTTTTTATTTGCGCTCACATTATCAAGCACTAGAAGCTACTTACCACTCAGCTAGAGAGGCCCTCTAAAGTTCAGGCGGTTGGGTGAGGTATCTACCCCCCATATGCCAACAACATTGGCGTATGGCTTCCGTAAAGGTCTGTCGTTTAGTCTGTTTGTCTTGTTTCCGCTTCCTCTACTTCCCGCTCATTCGCATCATCATCGTGCGACGTAACAATTCAAATCAAAACGCCTCGAGAGTCAAGTTGGTCGTCAGCTGTCTAGAGTCGTTCAGATAGATAACCAGTGATGTTATTTCATTCATAACGTATCGTACCTTGAAACTGATCACAACAACCAAGTCCGAGCGCAAAAAAGAAAAAAAAAATAAGAAGAAAAGAAGCTAGACGAGAAAAAAAAAGAAAACTAAGAAAGGATGAGCGGTCAGACATACGAGTAAACAATAATATATCATCGCCGTTAGTGTTTGGACAGAGGAGATGATTGATGCGTGGGCGTTATATTAAAAATTGTTAAATAACGAAATATATTAAACAAATTTAAATGAAAAAAAAAATCTATATCAAATTTTTATCGTACATTTCGCGTGGCGATGTGACGCGCTGATTGGCAGTGATACATTGGCCATCATTTATTCGCAACAAATCGAGCTAAATCTTACGCCGTTGTTTGTGGCGTAAAAGTGTTCGATATTTTCAATTGTTTATTTTAAATATGTTTATGCGCTCAGTGGTATCGCGAGCGGTCTAGACTCCCGAAATGGGGCTGTTTTCAATAGCGCTACATCCTCGGGAACGTTACTTAAGTGTGCAATTTGTGTCTTGATTTTCTCTTCTTCTTTTAAGTTAAAGCAAAAATGTTGAAAAGTGTTTTCTTCTGTATCGTTAAGACATTTGATTATTTAGCGTAAAATTTAATGGTCAACAACGAGGTATCTATTAAGCACCGACGCTGTGTTGCCGCCTTCTCAAGACGCCGTAACGTAAGACAAGCAGAATTGCTTGCATTTTAACATTAACATTACTACAAATTAATAATTGATTATTGTGTATAAATGCTGTGACGCGGTCGACAAAAACGTTTAGTATGAAATTGTCAAAGAGTTGGGATGAACTAATTCTAAGCGCGTCGCGTTTGAACTTAGCAAATCTGGGCAAAAAGAAAAATAAAAATGTTAGTATGCAAAATTGAAAAAAATTTAAAAAAAATGGTCTAAACTAAACTAAATAATGTCAAGTGTTAGTATATAGGAAAATACAGTAGCAAGTAATAAAAAGAGATAAATAACAAAAATTTAATTTAACAATTTTGATAAGATATTCAATATATCTTTTCTTGTGAAAATTTGCAAAAGAAAAAATGGAACGAAAAAAAACAAACAAAAGTTTAACAAACACAAATAAAATATGTCTGTGATTATGTTCTCGTTATTTATTATTTGCAAATCCCCTCTCTCTATACGCCAATAAATTTCTAAATCTAAACATGTTGCATGAATGTATCATAATTTCCGCAAATTTCTCTCTCATGGGCCAATTATTATTATTGTCTCCTGTGCAAAAGTGCCAAAATGTAAAACTGTCAAATATGTGACAACTGCGTTGTTGAAATCTGCATTTGTTTATAGTATTTTCTCGCGCTTAATTGTAAATATGCTTACATATGGACTGTAAACGTATTCTTGCATAGAAAAACATTACTTGATGTTGATGTTCTAATATGTTTAATTAAGTGAAATTATAGAGTACATCAATATAGGGGTTCTTGCTCATCCTAACCAAATTATTATTAAATGATGAATCCACGCCAAGCAAAGTAGTTTGTAGCATGAAAAAAATGTATCTCCAGAGTTGCTGAACCGACTGACAATGCATGTATTCGGGATTTGTAGAGAATATATATTTTGAACACTCTATTTTAACACAGCGTGATTTATAGCGTGTCAGAGTTCACTACCTTGGTGGTGCAAAACCATTTCGGGCTTTTTCTTCTTACAAAGAAGATGTCTTTGAAAGTTTCTTACTTTTTTTACTTTCTCCAATGAAAATCCCATTTTTTAAATTTTCCACCAATACTTTGAGTGCGCTGTTCCTTGCAAACATTTATAGAACATTCAGTCAAAAAAAAAAAAAAAAAATGTTTAATACTCTTTAAAATCTCTTGTATCGCTTTAAAATTGGGCTCTTTCCTAAATAATATACTTATGTCAACGATTAATCGAATCATTCAAAGACCTTCACGAAAGTTTAGTTTCGTTTCGGCTTTGATTTTGTAAATTTATTTAAATTGATTCATTTTCTATATCAATACATAATAAAACAGGTATTTTGGTTCGAGAATATGAAACGACAATGGAGTTTTATGTAATTTCGTTTCTTAATCTTAAATAAAACTGCCATCAAATGTAGTTTTGTTTGTTGACAGAAAAAAATGGCTAACGCCTAGTTGCGGAAGGTAAAAATTCTCTGAGAAATTTTCACAGCTACTCACAAATTATGTCTGTTTTTTTTTTATATAAAAATTTCAAATGGAACACAAACAGAACTTTTTTACATAATTTGAACCAGAATCAAAACTGTTTCTAAATTGGTGTCTGCGATGTATAAAACAGAAAACAAAATTAAATACGATTTTAATTCGGTTCTCGGAATCAGAATAAAAATTTTGTATAATATTGATATCCATTCCAGAAACGGAAACAAATCAATTTTCGGGCTTGAGTTCGTTTCGATGATTGTTCCAACATTTTCAGAAAATATACATATTGAACATTCTGTGGCAACGCAGGGTGATTTTTAGGGTGCCAAAGTTGACAACCTTGCTTCTGAAAAACCATTCTGAACTTGTTTCTCTTACTAAGAAGATGCCCTCTGAAAGTTTCGGAATCTAAGCAGTAATCAAGAAAAACAAGTAGAATTTGGACAGATGTCACAAGTATGGTCGGATCGAAGATTATATTCGATATATGCCAACATGGATTGCGGTCCACAATGCCGTGGATGATGTAACGACTCATTGTTAGATAAATAGGCGTATCGGAAATGATTTATTTTTGTACATTATTTTATTCTTTCCAATGAAAAATTTCATTTTTTAATATCCCTCAAAATTCCGCCAATTATTTTGGTTGTCCTTTATATAAAAAGTACGTTCTGTTAAAAATAGTACTGAGAATTGGACAATAAAACATAAAATGTTTAATATTCATTAAAATTTCCTGTATCATTTTTAAAATAGGCTTATTCCCCAATAATACACTTATGTCAATGAATAATCGAATCATAAAAACATTTTTACTTTACTTGGCATGAATTCTTTTTTGGGTCTTCTATCTATCAAATTTAGGCCCACAATGGCAGTATTGTGTTTTTACCGACTGTTTTGTTCTCACAAACGCCGCATAATGCCTAGATATTATTCTTTATTTACCGACTAGCCTTATAACAAGAATTTAGAGTGCACAACTACGCGTCAATCAAAAATTGTCAAAAGTCGCCCTTAACTCTCGAATTTGACGTGGTTTATTCGCTTATCTATCTTTATATATATAATTCTGTACGGGCGTTGTCAGTGAACTCCTCCTAAACGGCTGGACCGTTTTGCATAAATTTTTATATATGCGCCTGGGTGGTGCTCGGGATGGTTTAGATTTACAATTCGGTCCAATTGGACAATGGGGCGTGGTACCTCCCATACAAACCATAAAATAAATATCCAATATTTCTGCTCCTGTTTACGGTATTTGAACAAAATTTGGTACATCGGTTTGGTGTACATATCGTAAGTGCTGCAGCAAATATGGGCGGGATTGGACAATGGGGAGTGGTACCTCCTATACAAACCACAAATTAAAAAGCAATTATTTCTGCTCCTGCTAAAATTTGAAGGCAAAGCAACCGGGTCGGCTAGTTTAATTTAAATACTGAACCGTTATTCATGATACGCAGAAAGTTTTGCGGCTATCTGTCTCAAATATAAAAAATTTAAAATTGTTAAATACCATTTCCTTTACTTTGTCCGTAATGACTACAATTGAAGATGTTGATGGCCGACCAGAGTGAAACAAATCGTCCACCATATCTCGATCGCTTTTGAATGCACTGTCAATTTGCCGGTAGCCATCTGTTACATTTTCGGCGAATCTGTACACGAAGAATTTGAGACAAGTTCTTCATTTCGAGATAAACTGACAAAAAAGTGCACTATAAACAAACTAAATGGCAGATGACACTCAATCTCCATGTCAGTGTAAAGGAGAGTTGTGGCAAACTAAATAGCAGACGGCACTCAATCTGGCCGTCAGTGTAAAGGAAAGTTGTGGAAATTCCCGGCAGTTTTTTAATAGAATGTAATCATTCTGTATCCATCAACTATCGTCACATGTTAATCTTAACTACCAAATAAAAGTAAAAACATTAGACATATTTTGAAAAAGTCTATGCTTTATATGGGCAAAATATCGACTTAGCCCATGTTTCCAGTGCGCTTGGATTATTTTTTAATAATTACGTCCAGACACCGATTTCTTCAAAAATGAGATGTACAATCTTTTTAATAATTGAATAAATGATACAACTGTTGAAAAATGCGAATTTTTGTAAGCGTGATAGGGTTTTGCCTATAGGACCGATTTCGATATATACTGGGTGGCGCACGAATCGTGCTACTGTCAATTGTCAACTATCAATTTAAATATGTTGAAGGAATTTTTTTACCCAGAACTGCACCGAAGTCGTGTCCGTTTAAACAGCATTTGGTTCCAGCAAGCTGGGGCAACTGCACTCATAGCCAGACCGGTTATGGCGGCGCTCCAACGAAAATTTCCAAACAAATTAATGTCCAGAAACTTAACTTATCGCTGGCCTCCAAGGTCACCTGATCTGACTGCACCAGAGTTTTTTTTTTTGTGGTGCGAAACGAAACCAAGGAATTTTACTGGACGAACGAGCATACTTAAATAGGTTAAATAATTATTATTATTTTTATAATAATATTTATTATTATTTATTTTTATGACGGTCAGGAAGATATGTAATTTATGGGTTCTTCGACGAGTATTTCTATAGTGATGGATATGAAAACATGCTTGTAGTATTAAGTTAGACGTTAAATATTCCAAAGTAGAGAATTAATCCTGGTATTTCTCGCCGGGAATTCGTGAAATATTGCCTTCATTTGTCATTTTTCAGGAATTTTGTTCAGGAATTCCGAGAACGAACATTATGAATTTACTACAGAAAACTAAATGTTAATCTTAGCCCTTTTACTTTAGATAACAGCTTTGCATTCTCTTTTATTAATTTGCGATTTTAATGTTGATCCCTGAATATTCCTAAACTTTTGTATATGAAATTTGATATAACTTCGAAATTGAACAACTCTCATACGTTTTTATTCAGCCATTATTATCTGTACGTAGGTTAGCTTAGTATCAAACTGGTGGATAGCTGATTTTCCATTGTGATGTTTTTTTCCGTTTTCGTAGAATCAGACAAAACTTTCAGCTTAAGGGGACACTTTGTATATTATAAAAATACAAATATTGAAAGCTTCCCTAATTCTTTCGAAATGCGCCTGGAGGCCGGCTGTTTGAAGGAAAATAATATATGTGTGAGCAACCAGTGATTTTTCCTTGTTCTAAGAATGTCAAAATCAAAAAAAATCAAGAAACACAATCAGCGAATGACATGTAAAAAATTTGATGAAATTGTAATTTAAAAAGCAGCTGATACCGCTCACAGCAAATAGAGCATTAACAAAACTTATCGAAAAACACATTAGTGTGAAGAAACCAGCAACATATTAAAAAATTTTTTTATTGTATTACTGCAAGCTCAATACACGAATTTTGACTTATGTTAAAAAAATACCGCGTTTTCAACATTTTTTACTATTTTTCTATTCTGTTTCAATAAATATACTTTTATTCGAATACTGTATTCTTTGGTTTGAAATCTTCAAATAAACGTTCTTCCAATTGCAATTATTTTAATGATGTGCTGAAGAAATAATTGATCGCTTCCAAAACATAAGAATTTCGCTTGGCATTGACATTTACGATTGATGTTTTAAATACAAGTATATTAGGATTTACAACCAAAGTTAGTACATTTTGAATCAGCAATACGTAGTAACAATTTTACAAAATGAGGTGAACGAACGACAATATTGCCAAAGTTGATGTTTTCCGTTTTAAATTCTATTGCATCAATAATTTGGGTTGCATTCACAAAGTTTTCGTCGACATTTTGTCATTTGAAATACATGAATAAATGCATAAAACATATCATATGTATTCAGCGAAATAAAAAGCGCCTGAAATTTTGATTTTTCAAATTGGCTTCTTTTTGAGTTTATTGTATAGAAAAATTGAAAAAATGCTGTCAAATTGCCAACATTTTCTCTTCTGAGGTGAAGAAAAACATTCAGTTATCTCTAACCATTGACTTTGGAAGTATTCATTCACATTTTCTCGAAACTTCACATTTTCTCGAACCTAATGACTCTGGAAATTTCATTTCCTTCGACCAGTAAATGCGGTTCTAAAGGCAATTCTTGTGAAAAACTACAAACTTATGTATTTGCAAATAATCTACATTTATGTGGCCCGACAATTTAAATAAATTTTAAACGATTCTAATGCGGCTGATCAAAATTTCATTTAGATCGTCTCTTTCATTTAGATAATAAAAGATAACTTCTGAAGAAGAAGAAGAAGAAAAAGATTCTTTTTTTGTAACTAAACAATACCTGTCCTGTTAAACCCCATCGGTCATGGTTAAATTTTTTTGCTTCCAATTGGCTGAGATAAAAATATAAACATTTTCGAAACTCAATGATTCTTCTGTAATTTTCCATTGAAACGCTGCTCATTTTTTATTTCGAAGAATTAGACCTATTCACCAGAATTAATTTGGGACTCTTCTCACAAATTATCATTTACTTTCAATTCATTCAAAATGTATTCACTTTAAAGGTTTGTTCAACTTTTGCCTGAAAATTAAAATGAGCCTTATTTCCGTACTCCTTTTTTGATACTTCTTCCTGTGCAAGTTGGTCGATTTAACTAATGTTCCCAAATTTACATAACCTAATTGGTATGGGCAAGCAATTTCAAATTTTATCACCTGTTTGATAGCAATAATTTAAGGAACAAAGCGACATAGCCACAACCTTTGGCACCAAAATGTTGTTGAATTTTTAAAGTCTCTCATACAAATGACGTTGCGTACAGATATTTTACTATTTCCATTTCTACTTTGTATCGTATCTTCCGAGTTGCGAATATAAGCAAGTAAATCGTATTCCAATTTCAATTTCAGTAAAACAAAATCGATTTTAAACGGAAATTAAAGTCCTCTTAAACTTGATATAACAAAATTGTCACACCTAACAGTGAAATTAACTGAATTGACATTAAGTAAAAAACTTATTGGAAGTATTATTTATTTTTTCTTGATCGGCCATTTAGCAGCAAAAAAAAAACATAAAACGTCATCTATTTAAAAACAATTAACAATAAAAATAGTTCAATGGAAGCTTTTCTAAAGAGTTATTGTTGCTATTCTTCTCTCAGTTTTTTACAAAAATTCGATCACGTGCAATCAAAAACGAAACGAAGCGTAGACGACAATTCTTCATTTTAATTTGTATGTGTCCTTGAAATATGTATTATTTCGAAAAATAGAAGAAATTGAGAAGATGTGAAGGAGGGAAACAGTGAGACATCATGTGTATCGGATTTTTTAGTGGGGAAAAAGAGAATAGGAAAAGAATACAGAAGTATATGTATATATCTGGCACATATATCATTATGAGTGGTCCAAACCCAAAATCAAAAAAAAAAAAAAATAATAATAATAAGTTATGTACTCGTACATTTATTTCCTATTACTATATTACAATCATTTATTATATAAAACCAATTTCGCCAAATTGCAAAAAATATACTTTAGACTGGATTTATGTAGCTCGTGTTCAACAGAAAGTAATCCAAGTGACAGGAATTCAGGCAAAAGTAGAGAATGTGAAAAGAGAACCAAAGAAATGTACAAATGTAATAAGCAGAAGGAAAGAAAAGAGCAAAGGCCAGTCTATCTCCCGGCTAAATATCCAGTTGATGCATTTCTTAAAAAAAAGAGACATATGAAATACTTTATAATATTTCACAAAAAAGAGGAAGACTACAATTTAAAAAAATGCTCTAAGTGCCCCCGTACAACAGCTTAAGACGTGTAATATATTTGATGATATACTCGTACCGTTGCCGTCTTTATCTCCAATTCATTACGGAAATTATAACATAATCCATTTAATAATGGTAATATGACTCTATAAACTAAAAATTAATTTTGAATTTATCAAAGAAATACTACAAAAAAGTGGCCTACAAAACTTTTCATTTTATTTGTAATTAAACACGTTATTTATTCCGAAAAGATGCTTACGAAGCTTTTTTGATAATCTTTAATAATTAGGTTATTAGAAGATAACTTTTAAATGTGATCTAATTAGACATATTTATAAATTCGTTAATTTTAAAAGTTGAACTTCCGAAATAACTATAAATCCATATATTTTTTTTCGAAAAAGGTTGTTTTCTTGACAGCAAATGTTAATAAAAACATTTTCTTGTTTAGTATAAAACTTATGCGAAAAAGCAAATGTTTAAATACCTCGAAACAAACCATTAAGGTTCTATCAGAATTACTGATACTACTCCTCTGCAAGCGTCATTTATGTAGTATAAATGATCGACCAACAAATTACAAATTGGGCCAGACTCATAATATTTTGTATTGCTTAACATATCTACTGGCACCGAGATTGTTTGCCGCACCACTTTTAATAAAGTCACAAACTATTGAACTTAAATATTACATTTATTATAACTTTTTAAAATGTCGGCTCGAAACTCACGGTAATTTTTTTCCTATACCCTTATCGGTAACGAAATTAAATTGGGTGAGATAAACAGGTTAATTTTGGTATTTCGCATTCCAGTATGACCTTCTGAGCCAGCTGCGATTCACACACTCGTAGAATCTCTCCCTTCGACTCAAAACAGTGAGCTGGAGCAATGTTTGAGTTTAGAAAATAACCAGAAGTTACTCGGTGTTAAATCAAGTGAATACGGTGGTTGTGACCCGATACTGGTTGAATTTATGGCGAAATTTGCCAATGCGGTGCAAAATGTCGCATTATAGTAGAGCAGTAACCAAAAGTTGCCTCTCCATAAATCGTTGCCTCTCCGAAATCATCTTTTCGCAAATTTTAATGCGATTTTGATGCGTCTGATATTGTTGAATATTGCTTAAAATGTGGATGATTAATCACTTTAAAGTGCCAACATCTTCAACAAGGCCCCCAAATGTTAATCGAACACCAAATGTTGGCTTTGTTGGACGTGAATTTCATCGGTGTGACCGACTGTGGTGCGATGATTAGTACACGCGACTATCGTTCGTATGATCGCAGGTTCAACCTCGCATGCAGCCACCTTTTATTATTTAAGCTGTGGTCAACTCGATGTGTCTGACGAACAAATCTTGTAAATGCTTCTCAAACTGTTACGTTCGGAATCGTCTTTAATTGTAGGTTCCATTCAATGAGCATAAAAAAATAGAATGCATATAAGCTCACTGAATGTGAAAAGCTCTCCCACTTCTCCTTCATGAGATATAAGGGAATTTGTTTTTTACTTTCATCGCTAGAGATTGATGGTCATCCGACTTCAAATCATTTTCGATCCTCTCCCGAAAAATGTAATGCATTTTTTTGCCCAACAAAATAACACAATGTAAAAATTGCCAAAATCACTTTGTGCTTCGTACAAAATCAATCTTATCTCAAACACTAATGTCGTTTTTGATGTGATGTCTGTTACAATGTTACCAACTTGGAAAAATATTAATATAATATTTATGAGAGTCTACACGCGTAATTTAAATTATAAACTGGTCTTACTTTTTGGACGTAATTTTGATATATGTCGAGTGTCAGTCAGAGAATGTAATTGTTCCTTCCCTAATTTAGAAATTACGCCAACCACTTAAAGAGCAGTCACCTAAAGTTCCATCACAATGAAATGGATGATATTGGTCGTAATAGGCAGTACAGGGTTGCCCATATTCGACGGACCCATCTGGCAACGCCATAACTTTTGACAGAGATGTCAGATCGCTTAATGACATACCGCGTTTGAAGCGTCAGTCCAAGCAGATTTTTACCATGGAACAATACACGCCACGCGAGCGCTCTGAAATAGTTGAAATTTACATTCAACAGAAGAAGTCAATTGTGAAAACTCAACGTGCTTTTAAAATATTAAAAAATGTGAGAAGTGCGCCTTCTAAGAACACCATTAAGCGTTTATACGAAAAATTTTCGACTGGTGAGGCTCTTTCTAACCCGAAGAGGCCAAATAAAAGTCGACCAAGGCGATCGGCCGAGAATATCGCAGCCGTACGAGCCAGTGTTGAGAGGTCCCCAAGAACATCCCAAAAACGCCGTTCTCAGCAGTTGGGCATGGCTCGGTCCACTTTACAACGGATTATTCGCGTTGATTTGCATTTGTTCCCGTACAAAATTCAATTGACGCAAAGATTGTTGCCTGCGGACAAGCCTCGTCGATTGGAATGGGCCCAACGAGTCATCGAAATGGCCGATGATGACGAGCAATTTTGGAACAAAATTATCATGTTCGATGAAGCCCATTTCACATTGAATGGGACCGTAAATAAGCAAAATTGCCGTTTTTACGCCACTGAAAATCCTCAGGAGATTCAAGAATTGCCTCTTCATGACGAAAAAGTCACAGTTTGGTGCGGCGTTAGTGCGAAAACGGTCATTGGGCCGTTTTTCTTCCAAAACGAAAATGGCCATGCTGTTACCATCAACCAGGAGCGTTATCGCGACATGATGACCAATTTTGTGATGCCAATTATTCGTCGAAAGCGTATGAGGCAGTTCTGGTTTCAACAAGACGGCGCTCCACCGCACACAAGTCGCATAACAATCGATTTTCTGAAGAATTTGTTTCCGGGCCGTTTGATGTCGAAAAGTGGTGATTTGGACTGGCCACCGCGTTCGCCCGATTTGACGCCCGCTGACTTCTTCTTGTGGGGACATTTGAAGTCAAAGGTTTACGTTAACAAGCCAAGGACCGTAGAAGAGCTCAAGGACAACATTCGTGAAGAAATAGCCGCTATTCCGGCCGAAATGTTGGCGAAAACGATGGAAAATGCTGCAAAAAGGGCACAATACGCCATCAACGCCAGAGGCGGCCATTTGAGAGATATCATATTCAAAAATTGATGTAAACAAATCTACTTGGAACAAATTAAATGAATAAGATTGCCAACCGCCAAATTTTTATTTTTTTCTTTGATTTTTTTTAAAAAACATGGGTCCGTCGAATATGGGCAACCCTGTATATAGACGCATTCTGTCATACAGCCACTGTACGGAAATTGGGGAGCAAGTCATTTTAAAAAACGCGTGAGTTTCGTATATGGTAGTAACTGGATTGATAATAAACTACAAATGGTCGCATGCGGAGATGCAACAGCCAAATACAGTCTAACCTCGATATAACGCCCCTCAATATAACGATTTCCTCGATTTAACAATTTTTTTTAAATCCCCTACAACGCTCCGTAAAATCTAATACAAAATAAACCTCTCTATTACGAATACATTTCCCAAAAACCTCGTTATAACGTTTTTCATTCACAATTTACAAACAAACAAAATTATTGTGTTTGCAACGACTACGTCTCCAGAAAATCAACATTCGTAGTCGCAAGCAGCGTGCATTAGAGTAATGGCGCTCTATTGATTTTTTATGCTTTCTTTTTTTAACATGTATGAATAATTTTTTTTATAAACTTAACCCTTTGATTTGAATTCTTATAAATGAAAACTATTTTCGTATTAAATATGTAATACTATTTTTCAATTTTAATATTACAAAATACAGTGTTTTCTTTCAAATGTGACTTGATTTATTAGCGAAAATCGTTGGGATATGACACGGTAAGCAGATGATGATTAATTTGCAAAATTCTCTATTACCTCGTTATAACGAATATAAGTGCAACTTCACCTCGATATAACGAACCTCATTGTAACGAATTATTCGATATAACGTTTTTTTTTTTCTAATCCCCTTGAGATTCGTTATATCGAGGTTAGACTGTAGTACTACTTACAACACTCACACCCGGCTGAAGTTGGAAGGAAATTAAGTGTTAACAGTCAAGTTCACAAGATTTATTTCTTAAAGGTTTAGGTTTGTATGAAAAATTTACATAAATCTTTAATAAATTATTATGAATAATACTGGCAATATGTATTTCAGATGGTTACCTTTATGCGCAAATTATTACACAAATCAGTTATGTTTCGTTAAAAGGACACGATGGCGGTAGTTGTAAATCAATTCACCTGACTGAAAATACGTATACTCGTACTTCACCTTTGTATGTTTTACAAAATTATTGTTTTCCTCAATTGTCGATAAGTCGACTTATTGATGTACAGTCGAACTCGGTTATACCAAACTCAAAGGGACTGGACATTTTATTTCGTTGTATCCGTTGCAAAATGTTGTAATTGATTAAAAAATGTTTCTAATATAATTTGAATGTTATTCGTTTCATTACGTATTCGGGTAGCTATCATTGCCTCAATGTTGCCTTAACGTAAACTTGTGTTTTATCCAGGGACCCGTCACCACAACGAAATCAAATACGAAAATTGTTTTGGTTTATTTCACTTGCTGGAATCGAAATAAAAAATATAGACAATTTGTATTCCGATTCCGACAACCCAATAAAACTTGCATTAAATCTGTTTCATACATCCAAAACGAAATTACAAACAATTAGATTTTGATTCATACACCTGAAACGAAATTAGACACAATTTTAATTCCGATACAGTTTTGTTTGTGCTTTTGTGTTTTCATAACTTCGGAAAACGAAATTATTTGAACCGTTTTCGGCTTCCAAAGTTTAGCTTCAGTTCTGATTCACAGCCTGTTTTCATGAAACGTTCAAAATGACAGGACCGACCAGAGCATTGTTGACAAGGTTTTTATAAAAAGTAAAAGTTTTCCTCAACCATCAAATTAAAACAAAGAAAAACTATATATATATATTGTTGCCATTATATATTTTTTCGATATTTCTTTACACAACTTCACAACAAATTTGTATTTTTAAGGTAACTCTATTCAATAAAAGTAAAAGCTCTTAAAAACGAAAACCTATTCGAATCAAAAAGACGAACACAAATAGCTATATGTTTGCGTAAAAAAAAAACTAAATAAGTGATTCGTTTTATGGAAACAGCCCTTCAGATTAATTGATCATATTGAATCAAAATATCTGTTTCATTATGCGTTCATGTAAAAACCGAATCAATGTAAGTTTCTAACGAAAGTTTCAGGGAAGAAGCGATTCATATATACATAAATTGAGTTGTTGTTTTCGAATACGAACCAGAAACAAATTTCTAATTTACTTTAAATGTATTTACAAAATCAAAACCGAAACGGAACTGGACTTTCGTAAAGGTCTCTGGTTTCAACGGATCTGAAATTTCGGCGAAATGAGCCTCACATATATATGTCTAAATTTCAATTGTGGAATAATGAGACAGCTTGAATTCAAATTCACTATATTTTACTGTGGTTCTCTCAATTTTTCTGACGAAGATTCCTGAAATTGACTTGTTTTTTTATTCTACACCATCTGAATGGATTCAAAGGACCGTTTTTGTGATTTTTAAATTTTTGGCCTGTCGTCTTGTGATAATTAGAATCTGTATAAAATTTATTGATTCCACATGTGGTGTCTCATGTTCGTTATAAACGTAAAAAAACATACCAAAATCAGTTCTGCGGGATCAAAAAAGTGTTCGCTCTGAACTATGTTTGTTTTAAGGCTTTCCGATACAAATGGATCAATTTCCATGAACAAGAAATTGTATGCTTGCTATTAGCTTAATTCCTTACAACCAAGATCGCAATAATCATGCCCCACTATATTTGTTTCTTTTGTATTTGCCCAAACCTATGCGACGAATCCATGGCGTATGTATTTACTTGAGATTCCAATAGATTTCTTTAAGTGGCTGTATTTAAAGATATCGGCTTGTAATGCACCCAAGTGCGCCGTGGTGTGTGGCGTGTGTTGTGTATTGGGTATCATAAGCTTAATATTAAATGCCACTTAACGTTGCAATTGTTATTGAATACGTGTAACAAATACAAGAAATTAGCCTAAGTGTTTTCAAACACACAAAGTAAATTGCGTTACTACTTATATATTTATCTAGTCAGGCGCTGTTAACTATCTGGCCGTCGCCTCCCGGTCACAGGCAATGACAACGGGAGTTGAGGGTTGCAATGTCATAAAATAACTTGTGGGGGGATCATCAAAGTCTATCAACCTGCCAGTATAGCAACATTATATTAAGAGTATGATTTCGAATGAAACTTGCAAGCCAATGAATGTTATGAACATGCCTCGAGGTAGCCATATAAACTTCAGAGCTATATTTTGAGTGAAACTACCAAGGAGTAATTAGAAATTACAGGAATATCCAGTACGGGATGGCGCATCAATTGTGCTACAAGAAATTCAAATAACTTTTTTTAATCAATGTATTTCATTAATTTTTAGTGTGTAGAAAATTAAATTTTATTTTATATAACTAATTGATTTTAAAGATGGTAGATCGTAAATGGCCTCTTTGCTCATTCACGTATATGCGACAACTGATCAGAAAATTATTTATTGCAGCTTGGAGAGTTGAATTATAGTTGAATTATCAATTATCGTTTTTTCCTTGGTTTGGTTTTGAACACCTCTTGCTTGACATAACCCCATAAAAAAAGTCTGGTGCAATTAAGTCAGGTGACCTTGGGGCCAGCGGAATGTGGAGCTTCTGGATATTAATTTGTTGATATATACTTGATGGATATTTCGAACCATCTAGTAGCTGCTTCCCTCCGAAGTTTCCCTCAGGAAAGCTAGTGCGTTTACAAATAATGTAAAGTAATCTTATCTGGTAAAGCGAATGATTGGAGGCCTTAGGGTCGAAGCGACGTTAACCCATTTTCAAACTCAAACTTTATGGATAAGAACCTGACCTTTCTTGGTTGTGATATAATGTGCCCAGTGGGCCACTTTTGGTAAGAAGAAAAATGGCGCTATGGGATGAACCAAACGTAGTGTTGCGGTGCCCAAATAGGTTTGGCTGTGTATGCAGTTGCTGGAACCAAATGCTGTTGAAACGGATGTGTTTGGCGCTGTTCTGGGTAAAAAAATCTCGTTTTCTTCAAAGAAGTATGGCTCCTCATCGGTCCTTGATGAAACTGCGCGCCACGCAGTGACTTGTTTTGCATGCAGCTCCGTCTCATGGAGAATTTCTGGATTAGATTCACTCGATATACGGCAATTTTGCTTGTTTACATTGCCGTTTAGATCAAAATGGGTCTCATCAGACATAAAAAAGCAATTTGTAAAGTTGTCCTCTTCGGCCATTTCGATCAATTTTTGGCAAAATGCCAGGCGAATAGGCAAATCCAGAGGGTTTAATTTGTTTATAATTTGGTCATCATGAATTGCCCGTTGTAATGACCGTCTGCTAACTCCAATTTATTTCGGCTCAAAATGCTTGGATTTGCCTGAACTGGTGATGCTACAGCCACGATTGTGTCTTGATACCGAACATAGGTACCTCAATGATATGGTCTTCGTGCTTCTAGATTCCGCAAACATGTTTGTCCAACTCATAATGGTCCATATACTCGGGGGAGTGCCGCCAAACTCCCGCCTAAATTCCCTTTGGGCGGAAATGAAGAAATGCGTAGCATTTTATCCTTCCATTGTCCACATCCTCTTTTCGTTGCCCCAAGCATTCATTTTAATAGATCTAAACAGTAACCTGCCATATAAATAAAAAATAAAACATTTACAGAAAAAAAAGTTATAACGTTTTATTATTGCAGCACGATTCGCGCGCCACCCTGTAGTTGCCAAACTATATTTTGCAGAAGGTCTTATGGCGATTCATTGAATAACTAAGATATTTAATATCTTCTGACACATTTGGCAATCATTTTATTTCAATGTAAACCTTCAACGAATTATCTCACAGTTTGTCCAAAGTTATACCATTTTTAATGGAAAAATTTCCTACAACCTGTAGACATTGTTTAATTTACTATATTTCACTCCTTCAAAATCGAAAAAATCCAAACATGTCAACTGGTATTATCGACTGAAGTCCGATATACATCATGTGATTGATTGATTAGCATGTTTATCGATAACCGTAATCAATTCGTTGATCAATTCGCAAAACAATGGAAGCGTTAGAACGTTACTGACACAAAAGGATAAGGAACTGTCAACGGTTTTTGATAACCAAAGGTAGTATACATTGTCATTGGGTCCAACGTTAAGATAAATTTGAACGTTTTTGACAGTCGAAAGTATACAACGTCATTGTGACCAATATTAAGATAACTTTGGTAGATAAATTTATGATGTGTTTAATGAATTTATGAAATTTGTTTAGACAAATGGCAAACTATATAAAATGGAAGAATAAGTTTAATTAAATTTATCTTTTAATTAAAACAAAAAAGCTTCCATTGCATTCATCGGTGGCCACTTCATATAAGTAAGTGATTAAAATTTCAAAATTAATTTTCATTTAATGTATGTATGTAATGTATGTATGAATTTAGGAAAAAAAAACAAAAACAAAATATAACTTAGAATATAACATCAAATTAGCTAGTATCTATTAACTTATAACGCTCAAATTAAAAATAATGGGGAAAAATTAAATTTTGAATGATACGAGGTGTGATAAAAAAACGGTTTTTTCAAATTTCTTGAGTTACGTATATTCGAATTTCGCTTTTTTTATGTTGGTACACATGTCTGTTATATATGTTGACAATATCAGCCATTTTGGATTGTCAGTTCGTTCTTGACAGATAAAAAGGTTAGCCGTGTTTTGGTGTGCTCTTCGATTTTTTACTATTCGAAAAACTGATCAATCAAGCAAACTGTATTAAGTTTTGTGTAAAAAATGAAATTAAATGCGCAAGAACATTTGGAATGTTCGTGTTCCGAGCACGTCAAGTTCGGTCAAACGTGAAGGTTTTGCTCACTGTTTTCTTCGATTGCAATGGCGTGGTGCATCATGAATTCTTGCCACAAGATCGTACAGTCAATAAGGAATACTACCTATGAAGTTATTAGTCAGAAATGCACGGAGTTGTGGAAAAACCAATCATGGATTTTGCACCATGATAACGCACCAGGTCACGCATCGATGCTTGTGCGTGAGTTTTTGGCCAAAAACAAACCCGCAAGCATACCTCAACCTCCGTATTCACCGGACTTTGCCCCCGCTGACTTTTTCCTCTTCCTAATACACTGAAGACACCGATGAAAGGAAAGCGTTTTGCTACGATTGAAAAATTGAAACAGGAGCTGTTGGCGAGGCCAAAAAGCGCGTTTTAGAAGTGTTTCGAGGATTAGAAGAAACGCTGACATAAGTGTATTATATTTGAGGGGGACTACTTTAAAGGAAATAAAATAGAAATTGATGAATAAATGAATATTTTTTGGAAAAAATTTAAAGTAACGGTTATTTTTTGATCACGCCTCGTATAGGTCAGTCCAAATTGCAAAAGTTCGTTTTTGTTATTAAGTTAACAATTTTACAGTTTCAAACTGTTAAGTAATTCACAATATGCATAAATTAAAATAAATACTACTCCAAAGTAAATGTAAAAAATGTATATAAAATAAAAATTAATTACATAAAATCATATATTTAATATCAACCAATAATAATTAACTAATATCACTCGTAAATGCAGGATTAAGATGTAAAAGAATATTCACCTATGTCAGCTGCATACGATAGATAAGTCTATTACGAAATATTGCGTATGACACATTTAAATTTCTAAGCTCAATTGGTAATGAATGCATTGCTACGAGCTACTCTTACATTAAAAGATCGTGCTGTAAGATGGCAAAGTTTGGAGATAAACAATTGCCTTCTACGAACGGAATGACAAAATTTAAAAGTTTCATATTGGAAACGCTGGCATTGGTTAGAATATATTTTGTAAAAACATAAAAACAATCGTACATCGACAAATGCAGGAAATGAACATTCCCGAAATTTAATCACAAAAGGTATTATATGTGCACGTCTCTTAAGGGGAAAGATGTAGCGAACAGCTCTGTTCAAAGATAATTGAAGGAGTTTCATATATTTTTGACTAGTAGCAGAGTATACCTCTAAGCAGTACATAATATTTGGCATAACTAGGGCATGAACCAGTTGCTTTTTCACATACAGCGGGCGACAAATTAATTGTGTATAATTGCCTCAATTCATAGTTAACACTTAAAACAACGTGATTAATGTGCTTCTCAAAGCGCAGTTTATTATCTAATAAGACTCCCAAACATTTCATGTCATGCACAAACTGTAAATTAGAACCATTATAAACTACTCGCAAATCCCCTTCAGTTCGGTTCGAATAAAGCTTAGACTTAGAAGAATTGGCACAAAGTCTGTTCTCCGACATCCAATCACGTAACCTATCAAGCACATAATTGATTTTCTCCAGAAGAACGTCTAGAAACTGGTAATCCCCTTTAAATAGCAACTGAATATCATCAGCAAAGACATACGGTTTACACAGAGTGTCAAATTTTGGAAAAAGATCGTTGTAAAGAGTGACGAGAATTGGGCCCAAGACTGAACCTTGCGGCGCATTACTATATCTGCCACTGACATAAATTTGTTGCTTCCTTCCTGAAAGATAGGAGGTAAATTAAACTACAAACATTGTTTGCAAAACTGTAAAAATTATATAACTAATAAATCAAAAACGTATAATCCATTCGATCAAACGCTTTTTCCAGACCCAATGACACCAATAAACATAATTTGCACCCATTGAAATTTTCCCGAATACTATAAATCAAACATAGTTGGCAAAGAAGTAGTGCTTCTATTCTTTGTGAATCCGCATTGACAATCATTTAAAAAAGACCTGACCTCAAGATATTTGATTAATTGGAACTTCAAAATATGCTCCACTATCTTTGACAAAATTGGCAAAATTGAAATTGGCCTATAACTGGCCACGGACTGTGTTGAGTCCTTTTTTACCACTGGGCCTATTTTTACTAATTTTCATGCTGATGATGGATACTCAGATGTAGTCAAGATAGTGTTCACAATATATAGGAAATGAGTTGAAATGTAAGGGAATAATCATTTTAAAAATTTCAAAGAAAATCCATCACAACTTAATCATTAGACTTAATCATTAGAAACGCTTTCTCCAAGTCGCATAGATCAACACATTGAAACGAAAAAAAAACCACTCTCCCGCTGCGGGAAATTCATAACATTATCACCATATGAATGCAATTGATAGCTTACAAACGTCTCATTAAGTTCATTAACACTCGCGTCACTCGGAAAAGATTTGTCTGAAGAAAACCCATTAGTTGTTATTAAATCCCATAATTCTTTCGTAGATTTACACCTAAGTGCACTGGAATGTGCATCAATCTTTCCCTTTCTGATCACAGGTTTAGCCTTGTTCCTTGCCCTGCAAAATATTTTCCAATAAACTTCCGTTTCACCTTCCAAATATGCTTTATAAGCCAGATCGCGAATTGACGCGTAATACGTTAAATTTGGGGAGTTAATCCAGTTGTCCTTAAAAGTAGGACCAATTTTTCTTTTAAGTGGGAAAATAGTATGTATCGATGAAAGGCAAAAAATAAAAACATTAAGCTGCATGTCGACACTGTTTGCAGCGTAAAATGAAAATCTGTAAAATCTGTTTCTAACAGCTATATCAATAGAAATGAAAATACAAGCATGGTTAGAAAGGCTTGGGCAAATGAATTGACCAGAATCAGCCATAAGATCTGGTTACGAAACAGGGAAAGAATCGATAAGCAAAAAAGATTTATGTTAAAATGTGTTGGCAAAGAATTATGTCTAACCACCATATTCATCCACTTGCCTGCTTCTCTAACACTATTCGACTTCACAATATCAAACAAATTACAATTAGAATCACCCATTATAAGAACATCTGAGTACTGAACCAGCAAGTCGGAAATATAGTTCTCAAATAGTTCAAAATCACCATGCGGTAGATAAACAACTCCTACTAATACTTTTCTTCTACCAAGCAACAATTCCACAAACAAGCATCCAAGTACACCATATTTGTCGCTCCTTAAAGCTACTTTATATTTAACGGAGTTTGAAACACACAGTGCAACTCCGCCACTTCTTTGTCTGGGACGATCATTCCGACAACAAGAATATCCAGAGATAGATATTTTGCTAGATGGTACAGACGGTTTTAACCAAGTCTCACTAACACCAATGACATCTAGCGAGCATTCTTCAAAGATATTTTTAATTTCAAAGATATTTTTAAAGATATTTTTAAAGGTTAAAACTTTTGCAATTGAAGTGACCTATATTTAAATTGCTTACAAATGCACTAAGTTTTGAGCGTAGATACGAATCATCATGAATGACATTTCCTAATAGACAATTATTCATAGCAAAAAATCTGAATAACCTGACAGAAATGTAAAAAAAATTTAATTAAAATAAATATACAAAAACATCGGCATACAAAAATGTTACAGCACAAAAGTTTTCCTAACAATCAGGAAGTATTACTCCAACAACCCATCGAAGAAAAAGTTTAACTAAATCTAACTTTAAATTAATATCATTAAATAAATATCATTAAAAATTTCAAAATTTCGAAATGAATTATTTAAGTCATTTCCGATTATAATCTAACCCATTAGGAGCCTTTAATTTGTCATCGATGGTCAAAAAAGCACAACTATAACAAAATCTTCAACTGACTTATTTGGTTATATATTTTTTAAACATATTTTAGATCATTAAAGCCATCGATAACTGGGGTTTCTAATCCTTGATGGTATAGCCAACATAAGTTTAGTAAAGAATACAATTTTATATAATTTTTATAACTTATAATATAATTTATGAAACGAGTACAAATAATACGATTTTTGAAAAAGTTTATCAAAATGAAAAACAAATTAAAACTGGAATATGATATAGATTCTTAAAAACAAATCTATAGATTGTTGTTCAAAAAGTAAATTTAAAAAAATATACATATAACAATATTATTGATGTCTCCAACTAAAATAGTGACATCACTAAAATAACTGTCTGTGAAAAATAATTTTTTTTCTAACTCGTGGCAAACATCTTCAACGCGTAAGCGAAAAAAAAAAATAAATCTGCCAATAATATGAATTTATTCTGAAAAGAGAAGGGAAAATTATTGTGAAATAGTGAAATTGGCTTATTGTTTTCGATGAATTAGTTATCGTTTCTCTAGCCTGTTCATTCACTTTGATTGATAACTTTTATCTGCAATAACGATATTCTTCTTTGTTACTAAATTTGAAGAAAAATTGAACGTTGGCAACTCCATTACTAATGTCGGCATAGCAAGCTTCTCTCGCCCGGATTGCCCAAAAATATAATCTGTTTCGTGGCACCAACAATTTTTTTGCCTGTATAATTTATAGTTTTTGTGCTAAAATCTTCAAGCCTTTTTATGAGTATTTGCGTAACTTCTTACATTAAATTGGTCCAAATATATATTTTACTTTTTGATCTTTATTCAAATTTCAATTTATCGGCTACAAAATGTTTCTCTAAATATTATCGAAAATTTATAAATACGAGAATATACAGAGTTCTTAAACACAACATTATTTTACGTTCGGGTGTTGCTTTGCGATACTGTAGTATTAAATATTTCAGTTAATGAGATATGACAAAATGATCATTACATTTTGAAAGGTTCTTTAAGCGTTTATAAATAAAATCAAAAAATAACTAATTCCACATTTCAAAATCAATGCTTTGAACACTTAAAAATGATTAGAAATTAAAGTAATAAATTATGGTCTGCCCAGTTTCATAATAACTCCAATAGTTGCGCTTAATATGAAAATGGTTGAAAACATAAGATGTTATTTGTCATTAACTACATATATCTTCGTGACACCAAGAATTCAGTTCCCCTGAATAATCAATAAGGCATAGGATGGATTCAACAAAATTATATTCAAGTACTCATAGAGTTCCATATGCGACAATTGAAAAGTTCAATATTGACATTAGATGGGCCCTGGTTTCCCAAGTTGACACTAAAAATACCTCTGCATTTTTATCAGGAGATAAAAAAAGGTTTTAATTTTTTTTCTTCGAACTTCGTATTTTTAACGTCACTGAAGAGTCAAGATAACATGAATTTAAGTGATTCATTGAATAAATAAATACTTTATTTTGGTTCTTTTTTTCGCCAACTTCTAACAAATATTTGTATTAACACTTGAATAATAGTTAGTTACTCCAGACGACAATCAAATCTTCAAAATCCCAATTAAGATAATTTGAAACAAAAAGGGAAAACTCACGTTCCAAATGTGTAAACAAATATTACAAACGTCTTCTTATCGTTAACACGATGTTGGTTATCAGCGGTACCGCTACCGATTCTCACACCATCCCCACCACACCCCAAAAGAAAATCAAACGCAACTCAGGTACAAAAGATATAACGGCTATACTACTCGTACTCGTATACCGCATCAGACACACATGGAAGGATGAATGAAGCTGAGTGTAAATTCTCTGTCCAGATAATAAATACCAGTAGCAAAAATTCTACAGTTGGATGCCATCGTAAATTGTCATAAATATTAATGTTTCTTAATCTCAGTTAATTTGACCGCAATATTATTTTTATGTTATTCAATGTAAACATTTTAGAGCGGCTTAATGGTCTCTTTGTCTACCATTTTATTGTGGGTAACATATTTGCACAAATTTTACGTGACATCACAACGAATAGAATTTACACATGTAACTTTCCAATACTAAGGAATTTTTCTAAATCTAAGTAAACTTAATAATGGCTACACCCTACATTGGCGTAATGCTGTCGTATTGTTCAGTTGATGTACAGCTGATGCTAAAGTGGATCGCGACAAGAAATTGCTGTGATCACCACCTAAAAATAAAATCAGTTTCCCCTTTGAATTAGGTGATTCTTAAGCTAAACTCTCTCGAACATACCCATAAATTATAATTTGTTTTATAGTGTGAGTAAACATACCTTCGAGGACCTTAAATTCCACCAATTTCTTCCACCAACATCAGTTAAGTTACGTACAAACAAATCTTATTTTTAGTAGCCGTTCGTAGACTAAGACTTACAGATCGAAATATTTCATTATTAAATGAATCCTCATATTATATATTTAAGCAATGTCTGGAAATTGATTTTAATGTACAAAAAAAAAAAAAAAAACAATAATAAAAAAAAAACAAACTAAATTGGGATGCCCTTATTTCTTGTAATTACTAAAATTAACCATAGCGTTTATATTTATATAGTTATTTTATCTATGGGAAGTCCAAATTTTAAATTTCACTGAAATAAATACAAAATATTTCTGTGAGTCAATTCCTTGTAATGGAAAAGAAATTTTTTCTACAAACATTTGCGAACATTTATGTATTTGGGCCTAATATTTAAGACCCCTTCGTTCAACAAAACATTCAAATATTTGGATATTCATCTATTCTCTATGTGATGAAGCTACATTTGGAGATTTGACAGTTTCGTCATTAATAGAAAATGTTCCGTCAGTATTTCAAAATGTGCCGATTATAGAAGCATTGCTTAGATTTAAACATCGGTCCGGAATTTGTGCTTGAAGTTGTGAAAAATTACCATTTCGGAGCTTTTTACACATCTAGAGAAAAGTAATGTTAAAGGTATCCGAAATAGGGATCATAAAACTTGTCATTAGTTTTTTGAATTCATCTTTCATATATCATATCATATCATATCATATCTTTCATATCTGGTAAATTATATTCAAAAGTATCATGACTCGACCTGATTGTTCATCTACAAGCCAAAGTTGATGTCAAAATCTATTACTAGATATTAATGGTATCAGACTTTTTTGGGATCTTAAAATGTGAAATTAGTTTTTCAGAGAGACCAAAAGTAATAATTTTAGGCTGAAATAAATCATTTTTGTTGTGCTTGCCCACTTCGATGTTTATATACAATTCATAAAGAACATTAGTCATTCGACGCCAATACTATATATATATATATTATATATATATTCATTTTCCTCTCGAAAATCCCATCATCCAAGGAAAGCACATAATTATAATCTGGAACATACGGGTTTTCATTCACCGAGAGAGAACTTTGTCAATCTGGATTTTGTTTCGTTCACACTGGTTACTGCCCACGACGTGTTCCTCGTTGTGATATTTTTGAAGTAATGAGGAAATATTTCAACTGAATATTGCTGACAGCAATGCCTACGTTTAGGGCGTTCTGTGGTAGTTTATTTATTTAAATTAGACTTGGTCCAGAATGCGAAAAATTAACTGATATGTTAAATATGTTAAGCAAATGAAAAATAATGTCCATGTTTTATTTCAAAGTTGACATTCAATAAATTATTATTAATATATATCTATATCTGTAAGACCCAGTTAACTTTCATTACCTGATTTCATTCAAATACTACATTTTATTTTCTTAATTTGCAAGTTCTTAGACTTAGATGTAGATTCTGTACCAAAATGTTCTTAATAAATCAAATGCCCTTAACATAATTAACTATGGTTATTATATTAAGATTAAAGAAAATTTTAATTATTGCTATACGTTTAGGTTTAAAGGTAACTGATAACTCTGGTTATACATTTATTATGAGGTATAAAGTTTGTTTTTTTGTTAATTCTCGGATCGAGTTCATAACCTTAGGTATATCAAAAATGTCTAATCTGAACTTTACCTAGAAAGCACTTTTGAAGGACTGGATGATCGATTCTGTAAAATGTAATTGTTTTAGATGTGCATTCTACGTTCACGTGAATTTACCTTTCTCTGGACCAAACAAACAAAAATTGTTGATTTTGCCTGGAAAGGGATGAAAGGGATCACATAAAATAGATTAAGTATTAAAACTAGAATAGCATGGAGATATTTCTTTCAATCCATATGTTTTAGAATAATTGTATTGATTATTTTTAATTTGAAAGCATGATACCTCAGCCGAATTTTATTTGAAGGTCTACAGCTAAGGAAGTTCAGCTTACTATATAGACACACGAAACTGTGTATAGTTTGTATACCCTCCTATATATAATTTATGTCTATCTTTATGCGACTAATAACTTTTAATTAAATAGGCTTTTTAAAAGATAAATAGCTATAATTTCGCTTTATGAATTTTCCCTCTTAATAGCATACAGTTTCGAACAAAATCTCTTGCTTTACTTAAAAAAAATTTAAATTTGATTAAAGTATAAATAAATTAAAATTCATATCTCTATATAAGTCATATATCCATATATACTCCATATATACGAGGACGGTCCTATAACTATCCAACTTAAGAAAGAAGACACGAAAAAGTTCTTTATCTTTTAACATAACCTTCTTTTAGCTCGATATACTTTTTCCAACGATATTCAACAGTTTCCATACCCTGTCAAATTCCTTAAAGTAGCCATCAACCGCAGACTCCACCTCTTCATTGTTGGCAGATCTTTTACCACCGAGCCATTTTTCACGTTCGGAAATAGCAAAGAGTTCGAGGGAGCTACATGTGGCGAATAAGGTGCGTGATGAAACAATTTATACTTTAATTCATTAATTTTGGCCATCGCAATAGTGAATGTGTGAACTGGAGTATTGTCTTGATGAAACAACACTTTCTTTTTTGTCAAATGCGGCCATTCTTACATAAATTCATCACCTAAAATGCTGCAATGAATTTGTATAATAGTCATCGCTTATGTTTTTTTTTCCTTTCTGAAGATAATCAATAAAAATAGCTCCATTCACATCCCAAAAACAGACGCCGTGACATTGCTTGCAGATGGAACCGTCTTCGCCTTCTTTGGACACGATTCTTTCATTTCAGTCCACAGTTTTGGCTGTTCCTTTGTCTCAGGTGTGAAGTGGTGGACCCATGCCTCATCCGTGGTTATAAATCGACGCAAAATTCGGCTTTATTGCGGTGAAACATCGCAAAACACTCTACTGAAACATCTTCACGACGCTGTTTGAGAGCAAGCGCGGCACCCATCTTGCGCACAGCTTTGCCACCTTCAAATCTTCGGTCAATATACGATAGCACATTTTGAAATGCCTATCAATTCACATAGCTCACGCACAATCAGCCGACGACGATCACCGAATACCATTTTGTGGATTTTCTTAATTTTTTTTCCAAACTACTGCCACCATCTATCGTTAGGTCGGCTAGTTTTGGAACCACTCTCGTATATAATTTACATGTATATTTTATGCATTTCGGCGTTTTAAAGTTAAGTTATTTTACTCTGCAAATATTTATTTGCTGTGATTCCTTATTTCTTAATATTTGTATGCAAAACTGTTAAATGACGTGGTATATTTTTCTAAAACGTATCCTATTCAATACTCGTATATCGGTATAACTTAACCTGCTTGATAGTTTGTTTACTTGTGACGCCTTATTGTCAGTTGATAGCTTTGCTGTTTTGGACGAGAAATCACAACTTTGTAAAGCTTCGAACGTCAACTCTCTTATTACACGCAGTAGTCTAACAAGTATGACTGTGGTCTAATCTTTACCTGATCGCAACCCGAAATGCTATAACCTAAACCTATTGTAAAAACGCTGTACCTCAAGCTGTTTACTGTGCATGAACTTTTTTATTGTTATTTTCTATTATTTCGTCTTTTTTTAGAAAAACTATCTCTAACAACATTTTTCCTCAATTATCTTTCCTTTCATCAGAACCTTAATCGCTTTGGAGATTCCATGGGTTCGTTGGGACACCGTGCGCTTCTACAATATGTGGATTCCAACGATTTATCCGGCCTGCGCGCTATCTTAGACAGTCGTCATTTATCTGTGGACGATCGTGATGAGAATGGTACAACGGTACTTATGGTTGTGGCTGCCCGAGGCCTAATTGCATTTGTCCGAGAGTTTTTGGCTCGTGGTGCTGATGTGCAGGCGGAAGATAATGATAATTGGACCGCTTTACTGTGCGCTTCCAAGGCTGGACATTATGACATCGTGCAGTTGCTGTTAGATCATGGCGCTGATATAGAACATCGCGATATGGTAAGTATGGGCAATGGAGTAGTGAGCAAAGTATAATACTGTATTAAGGCCATTGTAACGAACAAAACGACAGTTTTAAAATTTTTGTAAAGATAAAATAGTTGTGATAACGAAAAGTTTTGAATAATTACAATCAGCTTTATCAAAGTATGGTGGCTAAACTGTATTAGAAATCCAAATAAAAGACCAGTCAATAAAAAAAAAATCCTTAAAGATTAACAAAAAAATATAACATTTTAAGATTTTGAAAATATGATTAATAGACTATGTTAGAAATCAAAATGAAAGACCAGTGTAATAATATTGTCTCAAACGACGAAACGAATATTTGGCTCAAACCAAAGCGCCAAATTGACAATTTCATAAAATAATCAAAATTTAAAAAAAGTTACGTTATTAAAATGAAATTAATTTAGGTAACTTAGCGTGACAGTTTAAAATAGCTTTTAAATATTTTTAATGTACGGCGTTTAAGTCGTACCGATTCATTAATCGCGAGCTTCCAACTGATGTGAGCTTTAATTTTCAACATCGGAAAACCTGTTATTTTGGAAGTTGGAAAGCACGCATGATTCTGAAAAAATTAAATATGAACTAATTCAATAATAATAATTTAAGCCAATGTGCTAATGGTATAAAAGTTTATGAGTTATAACAATTCTGGGACTGGGAATTGGTAAATAAAAGACTGAACATTTTCAGTCAATTTTACTACCACCTTCAAAGTTGGCCCTTCCTAAATAAGATAGGGTGTTCGTCGCGAAGGTATACTGCTTTGTTTGTTTATTATTTTTGATTAAATGAAAGAGAATAGTTTTTATATATTAGTAAATGTTTTATTTAATGTCGGCAATTATGTATGAAATACAATGTCAGATAAATGTCCGTCTCTGTTAGTCTCACAAATGCAAGCACTTTTGAGCACATTTTTCATTACATTCTCACGCATTTCACGCAGTATTCCATTAATTTCATCACGAATATTTTGTTTGCATAAAACTTGCTTTTCAGATATCCCCATAAAAAGAAGTCTGGGGCAGTCATATCAGGCGACCGTGGGGGCCAATCAACATCACCATTTCTTGAAATAACTTGTTGTGGAAATAGGTCTCGCAGTAATTCCATTGTAATCCTGACTGTATGCGATGTGGCATGTTAATCAAGCCCAAAGCATTCAGTTGTGGCGTTAAAAAGTTTTCAATCATTTCACGATATCGATCCCCATTGACAGTTACTGGTACGCTGTTTTCAGTTTCAAAGAAGTAAGGTCCAATGATTCCTCCTCCTCCTGACCAAATTGTACACCAGACTGTAACTTTTAATGGATGCAAAGGTGACTGATGAATATTTTGAACCGACTATTCTGTTTATTCACATATCCATTCAAATGAAAATGTACCTCGTAACTCATTATGGTTTTTTCATGAAAATCGAGGTTGTCAGGGGCGAGCTGTAACATCCTATTGGCATATGTACGGCGGCGTAAATGGTCTTGCGGAAAAAGTCTTTTGTCAACTGAATCTTAAATGGAACCAAATGCAAATTCTTGTGCAAAATTGTGGCCAAAGTTGTTCTTTGAAGACCAAGCTCCTGAGTACGGCATCGAATTGAAGTTAATGGATTGTTTTGAACACTTTCTTGAGCAGCAGTAATGTTTTCAGCCGATCTTGCAGTACGTTGTGATCCATGCTTGGCGCTATCAGCTACAGACCCTCTTTCTTCGAAATCATTTACTACACGATAAATAGTGCGTCTTGGTGCCACGTTGTTTCTCCCAAAAATTTCATGAAACTTTCTCATCATCACAGTAATCGATGATTGATTTTGATAAAATTTGTAAATTTGCCACGTCCCTACTTCTCGACTGCCAAATATGAACTGTCAAGACTAATGTTTACCAAAATGGCGACAAAACAAAGTAGTATACCTTCCCGACGGACACCCTGTACGTTTATGTCAACGAATACTCAAAAGTTTCAGTGTTTCGCATAATAAACTAGAAAGTACTTTGTATGCGATGGGTGAAAGATTGATAGTAATAGTAATAGTAATAGTAATAGTAGATTCACACCTTTAGATAATTTTCTTTCACAGGACGTGAATGCTTAAATTTAGATCAGTGGACATGCTTAAATTAGTTAAGGGAGTCGATGCATACTAATAACTTAAGGCAACACTATGTTTTTGCCAAAGATTTGAGATCGGAATGTGGTCATAGTAGTCATAGATCAGTTGTCCTTTTCTAGTTTAGAAAAATTCTATTTATGGCTATTTTACCTAATTTAATTTTTAATATAAATTTTAAATGGTAGATTCTGATAAACAAACAAATAAACAAAAGATCATTCACTTAATCTGTGTGTTAGTTCAAATTAACCCAAGATATCCCCAGAATAACATTTTACAAATTTAACGAAATAGTCTTTTTCGAATTGTCAAACCATAGGAACGACTAGATCAATCTGGGTCAAAAACCGATCATTTAAAAATATTTCTGAAATTGCCCAATCGAAACTTTTAATTGATACGACTTTAACTTTTGGCTCCGAAATTAGGAAGTCTGAAATTAGGTGATCTATTACTATGCCTACACATTTACCGTTATCGTCGATTTTATACTCTGCAGACTTTCAAATATCCACAAATCAGTAATCCTTCAAGTATTGTCAAATAATATCTAACGATAACGAACCAATGTAGTATTTATGGAAATGGTTTGGTAATCTGCACAATAAATTCTATCCGAAATAAGATTCAAACTTCTGACGGATGCCAAAAAGTCGGGCTGTGTTATCCGTTCATTGCCACGTCGGTACTCCCCTCAGTATTTTTGTTCGTAAAGAGGGATATCGCTATTCTAAGCTTGGTGGTGGTGTGCAATCGTCGATAACACTTGATAACATTCATTTTACTGGAAAGCGTTGCGATTATATTTGTAAATATAATTCAGGCATTTAAACTCGAAATTTCGTTTTAATATATTTTTATATACTCGTATAATATATTTTTCGGCGTTTGGATAGTTTGAATATTTAGATCTCATTCCAAACAAGGAGTAGCGAATTCTGCTATGAAATATTGAGTAGTTTCAAAAGTAATTTCGTTTTTTCCAACAGAGGACTTCGTTATATTTGTTCACAGCCAACTTCACACTCAATTCGCATATGTCTTGACAGCTAACGTAGAAAAGCTTGCTTGTGAAAAGAATCAAATATAAGAAATAAAAAGCAGCATTTTTTGCATATTTTACTTTTACTTTAAAATCGAAAAAATAAATATGATGTTCAAAATTATTATGTATCTATTGAACGCCAGTTGCCAAAACTGTCTTCACACAATTGAATTCGACTGATCATGATCATTTAAAACGTCTATGTGCAATCCCAAACCTCGACATACATATGAGTTTCCTGTATTCTTAAGGATATATTCGTCGTGTTGACGTCTATGATTTACTTTTCAAATGTCAAGAGAATTACCAATTTTTAATATTTCTCAAAAAAATGCATGCTCTCTGTTTGAAGGGATTTCAAGAAAATCGAGTTTTTGCGGTGTCCCAGGCAGCATAACGATCAACCTTGAAATGTGTTGTCATCAGCTGGACAAAGTGAATGACTCAACTAGAAAAGGCTAGAATTGATCAATAGAAGGAGTAGTGTTTCATTAGGATAATGCGAGACCTCAAACAAATTTAGTCAGAAGCTTTTATAGCTTGAATGAGATGTATTGCCACACCCACCGTATTGCCCAAATTTGACACCATTTGATTATTACATGTTCTGGTCTCTACAAAATTGTTTAAGCGGCAAAACTTCTACTTCAAATGACGAAAAAAATTGTATTAGTTTCTTCCAGCAAAGAAGCACAATTGTACAATCTTGGAATCTGGGAGTAGAAAGACAGAAAAAGATATTGGATCCAAATGGATAATATATAATATCTACGCTTGCAAGGAAAAACGATTCTACTTCCAATTTGTTGTTTTGAAATATTATTGTTATTATTATTATTTTTTTTTTAATATTAATTATAAAAACTTGTTATAGCTTTCGAAATACATAGACTACTTGTTTTTTGCGATGTTGAGAACCATATTAATTTTCTTTTTGTTCTTGAGCAATTTGATTTAGAAATAGCCAGGATTAGTTTTTAGAAATGATTTTCTTTGAACTGATGACAATTTTTGACTCACGCCTTTACTCAGATATAGAACCTGGAAGCTTATAATTGCTAATCTAAGCTAGTGATGCATCTGCCTCGTCAGTAAATAATCGATGCCAATCCGAGATATCAATATTGTTTCCCCCTTTTGTGATTTATTCTGTTATTGAGTAATTAATTGATTGAAAGTTAGAGCAATGATAGCACATGGGGCAATGATTCTTCGTGGAGCCAGAAATGAATGAAGCTCCTGTCTGCCTTCTTCAAATTGAGTTATTATTATTACTAATGTGTGAAAAAAATAATGTCAATCTGCTACTATGTTCTGAGCTAACGATCTAACGTGGATATGTTGAAATATTTTTCCATAAAAAATGCAAGGAATCCCGTTTTATAAAATTGTTCATCGCTATTTCGTTCGGTAGTATCAACATCCAACCCATTGCGCAAATGGAAAATATGATATTTGATGCTAAATGTGGGAGAAATTTGTCGTTGCCTTGCAAGATTACTTTGTTTAGCAATTTTGATTTCTATTCAAATAACGCTAACATAAATCGCAATAAAAGTGAATTGCAATGAACACCATGGCAATGTTTTTATTTTGTTTAGTTTTCCAAATTAGCTAAGCGGAATTCCGTTTGAGATCAACATCAAATTTTAATGAGAAGGCCAGCATCTCCTTGTGCTTTGGCAACATCGTATCCAGAACGGATAATGTCGATTTCCGATTATGTGTGGAGAAATATTTGACTCGATAATAGCGTAATTGGTTTAACTGTCGTTTTAATCACCCATCGTAGAGCTGGTTTTTGCTTTTATACAGTGTTGAATCACTAAAGTGACTATTTGAAAAGATGTTTTGTTGACTTGCAATACTTCGAATTTGTTATTAGTTCCTTACTCTATAAGCTATTATTAAATCCTTATTTGCTCCCCTTTCAGGGCGGTTGGACACCTCTAATGTGGGCCGCATACCGTGGTCACGCCGATCTCGTGCGTTTTCTCTTGGAAAAGGGAGCCGACGTCAATGTCCATGGCAATTATCATTTGGGCCCTCTTCTCTGGGCTGCTGGTCGTGGCTTCAAGGAGATTGTGGAGATGCTGGTGTCACGCGGAGCTAAAGTTAATGTGGGTGATAAGTACGGCACTACTGCATTGGTATGGGCTTGCCGCAAAGGCAATGCAGAAATTGTGGATACTCTGTTGAAAGCCGGTGCTAATGTGGATACAGCTGGCATGTACTCCTGGACTCCTCTGCTAGTGGCTGCCTCTGGCGGACACAGTGATTGCGTTACTTCTCTCTTGGAAAAGAAACCTAATGTGAATGCCCTAGATAAGGATGGCATGACTGCTTTGTCCATCGCTTCACGTGAAGGTTATCAAGAGATTGTTGCAGCGTTAATAGCTGCCGGGGCTTATATTAATATACAAGACCGTGCTGGTGACACGCCTCTGATTCACGCCGTTAAGGGCGGTCATCGCAGTGTGGCCGAGGCTTTGCTGAAAAAACACGCTGATGTTGATATCCAGGGTAAGGACCGCAAGACGGTCATATATACGGCTGTGGAGAAGGGCCACAACCAAATCGTTAAAATTCTACTGCAAACAAACCCTGATCTCGAAGCAGCGACCAAAGACGGCGACACAGCTTTGCTAAGGGCTGTGCGCAATCGTAACTTGGAAGTAGTACAAATGTTATTAGATCGTAAAGCCAAAGTGGGTGCTAGTGACAAACGTGGGGACACTTGTCTTCATATTGCTATGAGAGCGCGTTCGAAAGCCATCGTAGAGGCTTTGTTAAGAAATCCTAAGAACAGCCAATTGTTGTATAGAGCCAATAAATCGGGCGAAACGCCCTATGTTATAGACACCGCTCATCAAAAAACCATTTTGGGCCAAGTTTTTGGCTCGAGGCGTTTGAATACTAACGAAGATTCGGAGGGCATGTTAGGCTATGAATTGTATTCCTCTGCGTTGGCCGATGTCTTGAGTGAGCCAACATTGACGACACCCATAACGGTGGGCCTATATGCCAAGTGGGGTAGCGGTAAATCTTTCCTCCTCAACAAATTAAGAGAAGAAATGACAAATTTCGCCCGACAGTGGGCCGAACCACCGATACGAACGGCAGGTCTGCTCTTCTTAGTTTGTTTCCATTTAGCGCTAATCCTTGGTACCATTGTGGGTCTGGCTACATGGTCGGCCCTGTGGGGCGCTGTCGCTGGTGTGTGCTTCCTGGTGCTAACTTACCTCCTGCTTGCCATTATACGATACTGTAACTACCAAATGGATATGTACTGGGCTTACTCCATCGATCATGGTATACAAAAACGTATTGGACGTCTACGATTGATACTCCAAGTGGCCTTCTGTCATCCACCCGGCGCTCAGGCTGATGCTCAAGCAAAGCCTGTGCGTTTTCACTTTGCAGAGGCTAGCAGCGCTTCACCCACGGGTGAGGGTGCCGTGGCCCAAATGTTGGCCTCATTATTTGAAGCTATTGAGATACACTATGGTTGGTTGTCGACACGTTTGTATAGGGCGTTTAGACCGAAACCATTTAAGGTAACTGCCAGTTGGCGTTGGCGTCGCATGTGCTGTGTTCCTATTGTCGTCATCTTCGAAGTGGGCCTGCTGACGCTCATTGCGGGCGTTTCGCTGGTAGTGGCTTATTTCGGTCACGGTTCCAATGTGGAACAAGACAACGTGTTGGTGTCCATATATGTGATATGTGCCGTATTAGTTTGTATAGTTTGTACGAATCTTCATGTTTTGGCTAAAGCCATTGGTGCTCTCTTTACCTCACAAGGACGTCATTTGAAGCGCACAGTAAGATTGAGCGAAGGAGCGCCTCTAACTGCATTGGGGACAGAAGTGGCATTGATGACAGATATGGTAAAGGTAAGAAAACAACTGAAACCAATTGAGACTAATAATAATTATATGAGAAGCTGCCATTATCAAAAAAAGAAAAGTATTTATCTCTTTGTACAAAAACTGCAATTAGACAAAAGGTTAACAGAATTTCAGTACGAAACCTGTTTTTTCATCTTGGTGTTGGCACAAAATCGAGTTTATCGGTTATTATTTATGTCCAAATCTCATTCCAAAATTCGATGTAATTCGCAAGTTACAAGTCAAAACAATGACTTGTCAAAAATTACATGGTATCCGGCAGTTACCGTAACAATACCGAAAGATGGAGATGAATAAATTTTGTTTTGAATATGCTTTTAGAATCTGCACATTACATTGTTATGAAATTTGCGGTTGAATTTGCAAAAGACATTGCTTTGAAATCCGTGACAAGTTCACAGAAATATATTCCCTCGGCATGGATAAAAATTGCGTGTCAGTTTTAAATAAATTGGGCCTTTAAAGTCAAAAAATAATGTTTAATTTTTTGGTTTACCAAAATTCATGTTAATGACAAATTAAAAGTACGAAATTTCAAAAAACTTGGGAATAAATTGTTGTTAGTTCCTAAAGACACCTGTAATTTACGATACAAAACCTAAGAACGATTTTTTTATATTCTGATTTCACTTATATTGACATATGCCGGATCATCCGTTCCGGATTTTGGCAGGAATGTATTTGAATTTTTGATGAAGTAAATAAATTATGATTCTTCCTTACGTAAGGTTTCCTAAACTATACGTTGTTTGTAGCGATATACGTTTCTATAGACGTAGAAAATATAAAAAAGGATCTTTTTAACTTCGGAAAATAGTAATCAAGTTTGCGAATTTGGAAAGTGTTTTTTCCTATACCAGTAGGACATAGTTCTGTTATAGAAGAGATACCTTACTACTACTCAATACCAATCTTTCCTTCTTTACAGTGTCTGGATGCATTTACCAATCAGCAAAGTCGCTTAGTGGGTGTAGTCGACGCCTTAGATTCCTGTGATACCGAACGCATCCTTTCCGTGCTCAATTCCATACAAACATTGCTCTCTTCTCCCAATCGACCATTTGTACTGCTGATAGCTGTGGATCCCCATGTTATTGCCAAAGCCGCAGAGGCGAATAGTCGTCGCCTATTTACCGAAGGTGGCATAGGCGGCCATGATTTCCTGCGCAATTTAGTTCATCTTCCGGTTTATTTGCAAAATTCTGGTTTACGTAAAGTTCAAAGAGCTCAAATGACGGCTCTCCTCTACAAACGTAACTATGGTGACATGCAGACTGATGATGGTCCCACATTGGGTCATTCCGCATCGGCAAGACGTTTGTCAAATGCCTCTGAGATAATGTCGAGTCAAGAGAAGTTGAGAGGCCCATTGGGCGGTGGACGAGGAACAGTTTCGGGCAAAAAGTTACGTTTGTCCGAGTCGGTAGCAAGTTCAATAGGATCAAATCTTCATCGGTTGAGTCAAAATCCTCAAGGAGTTTTAGATATGTCCAAAATTATGTTAACCGATGATTACTTTAGTGACGTTAATCCTCGTAGTATGAGACGCCTAATGAATGTTATTTATATCACAGGTAAGACGAGCTGGTCTGAAAATTGATCACTAAATGTGGATGTAATTTTATGTGTATGTTGCAGTGCGTTTACTGAAGGCATTCCAAATCGATTTTAGTTGGTACCGTTTAAGCTCTTGGATTAATTTAACCGAACAGTGGCCACTAAGGGCCAGTATGATTGTGTTGCATCATGATCAATTTATGGAATCATTCGATGACAGTGTGTCCCTGCAAAGTGTCTATGAGAAGTACGATATATTAAAATATGTATTACTTACACCCTTCTATTAAAATTGGTTCTACTTCTTTAACCATTTAGAGTTCGGCCAAAATTGGCCTCTCTGCGTGAAGCAGCTCCTTTATTGGAACTGGATCGAGATGAACGCAAATTGGATGCATTTTTGCAGTTACATAAATCGGATTTATTAGTGGCCGATTTGCGTATATTCCTACCATTTACCATTAATTTGGATCCATATTTACGCAAAGTATTGAAAGGTTCGCACAATCCCAAGTGTAGCATTGAAATAATCAGTTTCTAATACTTACGGTTTATTTAATGCAGAGGATCAACAATCGATCGAAGATGAAGGTTCATTAGTATTACAAAATCGTCCTAGCGTCCAGCCTGCGATACGTTTGCCTCCAACACCTACCACTTATGTGCCTTCGCCAATGGGTCCTTATCCACCATATCAATTATTGCAAAACGAATACGCTGCAGTTCAGGAATTGAGGCAACGTAATTTAAGTTCCAGCACTGAGCCACCCATGACGCCTTTACTAAATTCTCCTGTGGAGTCATTTGGGGTAAGTTATATTTTTTAAAATAGATGATGGTTTGTAATATTTTGAAGCTAAAATCTTTGTTAGGATGACATTTTACAAACAAAACTTTCGGATCTTACTGTGGAAGGCGTCATTACAGTAATTGAACGGGTGGAGGACTTGCGACCCGCTTTAACCAAATTGTCGCCTGTATTAAGAGAAAATGCCATCAGTGGCCGTGTCCTAAAGTACTGTGAACTTAATGACTTGAAGCAGGTGTGTAGTATACGTCTCACGATCATAAGGCCTCAAAACAAATAAAATGTAATTTAATATATGTAAATTCTTCATATCGGCAGGTTCTCAACCTTAGTTTCGGTCATTGGGAACTATTCCGTTTACTTATCAACACCCTGCGTGATTATGAGAAAGTACAACGCAAATTTAAGACACCACCGGCCATAACGGAAATACCTGTTAATGTGCCCCAGACTTCTAAGGATACACACGATTCGATGGTTGTGGTGCCAAGTCAATCGCATTCAAGAAAAAACTCCACTTCTTCGCATATGGAAAAACAGGTAAGGAAGGAAATCGCTATAAAATTAGAATACTTACTAAGATAGGAAAAAGTACAACAAATATATTAATTGTGATTATCTACAAGTAGAACTTAAAAAAAACATCACCTTTCAAGTGTATGAAATCCACAACAAAGTTTGGAACAAGCTTACTTAAGTACAAAATCAAAGACATCCGATGTTGTGTTATTATTTAATCATTCATTATTATTCATCCTGCACCAGTGAATGACAGTTATTACGTTTATTGTTAGGTAATCTATATATACACTATACGAGTACATAGAGCTCAACATTAGTTTTATTCCATTGTCATTGTTAACAAAAACTGTTTATATAAAAATATTTTTATTTATTTTTTCAACAATCACATTTTTACGCATCTATGAAAAATACGAAAATATTCAGTCTAAAGTACATGATTACGATTATCTACAGGTAAAAGAAAACGAAATATCAATTTTCAACGTTGTTGTAATTTGTATTGATTTTTGAAAATGTATTTTTGTTATTTTCTAAAATTGTCATCTTTAATGTTTTTATTTTAATTATCTCTTAACTTTCCCAATGTGTTCCATTTAAAGCTTCTACAAAATGGTTATCCAAAATACCTGAAATAATTTAATTGATGGTGATTGAATAATTGCACCAAATGAACAACAATTACATAATTCAACAGTTGTATTTAACATTAAATTTATACGCGTCTTACAAGTGTATTATTGTTTTATTAAATGTTTATGTTGCTTTTTTATTAAATAATTTAAAACTTAAACTTTGAAACTGTTTAGCTCTCTAGCCTAATATTAGCCATCGCTTGCTTCCTCGCAAATAAACAATCTTATGGCAATTTTTTCTGTAAGATGCTGGAAAACAATTAAAACGTAGCAATATTAACTAATTATTTACATAAGAAAAGTTTAATTTATTGCGAAAAGAAATTTTTTAACGTATTTCCTTTGATAAATTAATGCATGCATAATATTCGTTTCGTTTTCTTTGTGGTATATTTCTCTACTAACTCATTTCATTTACGATCGATTGATATCATTTAGCTGCAAAAAGGAGAGACCAGAATAAAAATAGTCATTTTGTCAAATATTTAAAGTTCATATCATTATATTAGGTAACACATCAAGCTTACCAAAAAGATGAATTTCGGTAACGATGATAAATAAGAAGGATTGTAACAGACTATCCTGTAAGATTTGTAACGGCAAGTACTCGAATCAGTTGTAATTTTCAGCTAATAGTCATACCAAAACCCTGTTTTATCCTGTTATAGTCTGGTCTTTTTTCTTTTTCATTGTGAAAGGCCTTTGTTCTTAAAGTATTTACTTCGACCAGAGTAAGGTCAGTTTAGAGGCCTTATTTACGATTTGGCGTGATTACCATATATTTATTGACATACGAAAATTAGCCCTTTCAACGCAAATACATATTTTGGAAAGACTGCAATACCATTACATAATTTTCCTCCGATAATATTTAGGCTTACTCAAGCGGTATATGGCATTTTATTGAAGATAGTGGATGCGTTTACCACCATTTTTCTCAATATCACCTTTGTTATAACCACTATCTTTGTCATTTTGCAAAGTCGTATTAGCTTTTCAGGAATTCAAAACTCAGCCATGACTTCAATTCCTTCTGCCATATTGCCATATCGAAAGCAGCTTTATAGTCGGCGAATTATCTTTCGCATAATACTCTTGAAAAATTATTGAACTTTTAGCAATCGCCTCAAATACTGTAAGTGTCCTCAAACACTGTATTAAACCTTTAATAATTACGCACTGCTCTCTTAAAATAAAACACAACCAAAACTTAATCTGCTATAACCGATTATGTAATGCCCTGCATTTGGATGTGTTAATATGATGATATTAATTTAATGGCATTATGGCTGATAGAAGAAATATCAGACTTTGTTGATCTGCAGGCCATATCGAAATATTTTCAATAGAGTTAAACATATATGGGAAAATCCGTTGGAATCATACCGTAATTGCAACTTATACGGTGCTTACAAAAATTCGTAGAGACATGAAAAGCAGCCATTCAACTATCGATGAAATAATACGGAAAAATATGTATTTTTTCACTTTGTTGCAAATGTTCAAGTTATTTTCTGTTTCTCCGTGCGGGTTTTAATTTTTGGTGTGTTCTCGAAAAAAATCAGAGATTCCACTTTTTTGACCAATATTGTTGACCTTTAGCAATTGAACTTTTTTTGTCAGACAGATATGAGCTGATTGTTGATAACTGTAGAAATTACTTTTGAAAAATTTTCGAAATTTGTTCTAGGCTGCCATTACTTTTATGTTTATTTTTGTAAATATTTTCATTTGTATAAATATTTCTTGAATATGACCCATTTTATTTATGAAGATTTGACATTTTCATAACATACATAATATTGAACGTTACGATTCAATTTGACAGGCACCACGTCAAATAAACTTTTAGTTTGTCTGGGTCAGCTCTATTTTCACAGATATAAGCCAATGAAAATTTAAGAAGGTTACATTTCTGGAGTGAATGTCTTCAATACTTAGAATTTCATTCAGAATTATGATCCAAGAATAGAAAGTGCTTACTGATTTTTTTTTACAACTTGTTACGACCTCGACAATATTTTCAATGAAATAATTTGTTCTACTACCAGTTTCATAGAACTCAAAACCACTGTAGGAGACAACAAAGCAAAAATTATTGGTGACACATCAAGAGAATATGCAGGTCTAAAATATGCTTTCTGGAAAAGCCGTATTGCACGTCTTTGGAAAACCTAATTATTAAAGTAACGCCTTTCAATACTGAGCCAAAAACTACTACAATTTCGCATATTAAAATACTGTGTGGCGAATGGAAATTGAATGAAAACCCATTTCTAAAGCAAATATATAAACCACATTACAATTAGAAACACCTTATTCGACATATCTAAAGATAGCTTATAATTACTTTTCACGAACATTTTTACGAAAGCATATTTCAAAATCTGAGGAAAGTAACAATACCACTGAAATGAAATGAAGTCATTTATCACATAGTGGAAGTTAGTTTTGCTACCGTAATACCAAAATGCAAACAGAAAAACTAGAGCTGTCCCAGAGAAATTTATATCCGTCTTCAAAAATAATCAAAATCAATTTGTTAGAGTTATTTCAATTATCATTTTTTAATTACATGTGAAATAAGTAAGTTTCCCAAATTCATCTTCAGGATTTTCTGGATCCAATAAATAATACTTTTGTACATTAGCAGATTTTGGATAACCATAGAAGCAATATATTGTGAATATCTAAAGTTTTTGATTTTTACTATTCCCTAGTATTTCTAAATGTTACTTGTGCCTTATTGCATTCTTTAAAATAAACATTGTGACATTAATTCAGTATCGTCGAAGCAACTAAATTGAACTGAAGTTTGATCTTTCATCCGCAATAAATTTCGTAGTAAAAATCCTTATTTATATGAAATACCAGGGACGAAACGAAATTAAATTGCAAAATTGTTTTGATTTGTTTCAGTTTGAGGAATCTAAATCAAAAATATATGAAGTTTATTTAATTTTGTTGCTGTTTCATTCAAAACGATATTATAAAAAATTTTGGTTTTGTTTAATACGCCCGAAACGAAATTAGAAATAATTTAAATCAGTTTATGCAACGTTTTATTTGTTTTTCATTTGAAATTTTTATATTAAAAGACAAAATTTTTGAGTAAATCTGAAAAATTCTTATAGCCTGGTATTATAAATTCAGACAACAAATTATTTGAATCATTTACCTTTTGCAGTTTGACTCCAGAGCTTTTCCTCCGCCAATAAATGAAACTAAATTTGATTTCAGTTCCGATTCAGACTAAGGAACGAAATTGCATAAAACTATATTTTCGTTTCAGATTCTCAAATCAAAATATCTGTTTCATTTCCATTTCTATTTATTTATCTAACAATTTTGGCCTTATAAGTAAATTATAAAATACATAAAATAAATATTACTCCAATATAAAATTTCAAATTTTGAAAACTATAACTAGAATATAACATAAAATTACAATTAACTTATAACGCTCAAATTGCAGTGCAGAAATAGGTAAAATGAAGGGTGGGAAAATATTGAATCAAAGAAACCGGTCCAAATTGAAAAAATTTCGTAGTTAAAGCATTCCAATTAATTTACTTTACAATCTTACAGTTTGAAACCATTAATTGAATCATACTATGCATAAATTAAAATAAATATAGGGTGATTTAACACTGCACTGCAATGGCGTCCAAACGTAATCTGTCAAAGTGAGAAGTGTACAGTATACCCTGCCATTTCATCATGGAAAGACTAACAAACGAGCAACGATTGCAAATCGTTGAAATTTATTATCAAAATTCGTGCTCTGTGACAAATGTGCATCGCTCATGAAACAATGAATATGTTGAGGGATGAGAGTTGGCCCCCAAAATCTTGCGATTTAACGCCACTTTATTATTTCTTGTCAAGTCGTTAGTCTATGTGGACAAACCGAACACTATTGAAGCCTTACAGGATAACATAACACGTGTTATTCGTGGAATACAGGACGAAATGCTCGAAAAAGTGACGAAAAATTGGACCTTCCGAATAGACTTTTTGAGACGGAGCCGCGGATAACATTTACATGGTATTATCTTTAAAAATTAAATGGCAAAGACCAATTTATCGATTCCAATAAAAAAATTTAATATAAGATGCAAATTTGAGTGTTTTATTCGATTTTAAAAAAAAACTACGATTAAAAGATCACCCTATACTACTCCAAATTAAAATAAATACTACTGCAAATTAAATTAAATACTACTCCAAATTAAATTAAATACTACTCATTATGTTTCGGTAGAGAAACACAATTAATGTAGATTTCTAATTTCGTTTCGGGTAAAAAACGATATAAACGAAACGAAATCAAAGTGCGTTGTCGTTTCGAATATAAATCAGGAATTAAATAAGTTTACAATATCCAAACCGAAACGAAGCTAAACTCTCGTGAAGGCCCCTGTTAAATACTAAAGCGAACATAAACTTTAAACTAATAACATATTATATTTTGTGTATTATACTGATATATGAACTGATCCTTTCTTCATTTTAAGTACTATTTACTTTTTAAACTATTATTGCCATTGTTCTTCTTTCGTGTAATTTCGTAGTTGATTTTCTTTCTGCTAAGCGAAACATTTGCAATGTTTTACAGCTGTGTAATCGCCGTTTGTGTAATTTTCTATTATAGGTTACCTTGGAGGAACAAATGATTTGCGGTGCTTTACAGACCTTGAACGAGGACGCCTTCGAGGATGTGGCCAGCAGTGAGAGACCAAGTCCGTCTGGCATGCCAACAGGTGAGATGATTGCTGCAGCGGCACAACTGCATTTAGCACCCATACGAGAATCATCGGAATTCGGTTCGCCCTCCGATGAGCAAAAGTTCAATAACAATTTACTACCATACATTGTTAGCAACAACAATAACAATAACAATTACAACCCAATTTCCCTCCATGCACATCAAACGCAATCCCAATCACAGCATAGACTTGCGTCTGATACCACCGATTACAATCGCAGCGCCAGTTCACATTCACTTCACAGTCTCCCTGGCAGCGGTGGCATACACATGGGTAATGGCATAACCAATAGCAATTGTAGTAATAGTCCCGGTCCAGGTATTGGCGGTGGTGGTGGTATTACTTTAGTTATGAGCTCCAATAATTTGCGTCATAGTGTGGCAGGTGATAGTCCACAAATATTGGCAAATGCTGTTGGTGCTGGAGTTGGAGTTGATGGATGTCGTCATCATTCGGTTGGCGAAGATCTATTAGCCGAATCTTTGACACCGTATTTACGTTCTCCATCGAATACAACCGGCATTCCAACGGTAGTTGTCATACCGAATGGAAATGGTGGCGACAATGTCACTCATCATTTAGTAGATGATACCAAGTTATAGAACTTAAATTGGCTAGGAAAGGGTTGGTTTCAGTTATGATAAAGGTTCGGTGAAATTGCCCATTTGCAATGAGTTAATGCTGAAATATACATAGCGCTATTATTACACAAAACGAGAACATATCTAACAAATGGGAAACACAATTATCTTAACAATGCGATTAATTACTGGTAAGCAAACTAACTAAAGGAAGCACAATCACTCACAAACACATCAGAAGCTATATGCATTAAATGGGGGTAATTAAAATTCGATTCAAAAATTCAGAAAAGTAAAAAATAACAAAATGTAGTTTGGAAGCGTTTTAATAAAACGATAACAAAGATATTACATTTTGTTGAGACTTTTTATAAATATAATCCAACATCACAAAGTGGATGCTAAGAAAATCCATTTTTAAGAACTTTAAATGAGAATTGAGATTCTCATTGTCGTAAAAAAAACATAATCCATTGCATAATGCACAGTCTGCAAGGAGGTTCTCCTATGCAATTTTCGTTAAACCTTTTGTCCTTATGAAAAGTTGTAGCAAAAGAAACCAGTTTAGGCACTTATTCAAATATATTCTTAAAATATGCCATCAAAACACTATAAAAAGATGTTGTTCTCGTAGGAAAATATGCTAAACTTAAATGTACTAAATATGCAAACACTAATCACGACACCAAATGCTGCTTTTAAAAATATAACTTTGGCTAAATTCCAGAGGGTAATCGTATCAGTATATACTAAAAATATGCTCTAAGAAATATATAAAGAATGAAAGAAGAAAATATGTGGAAGAATTTTACAAAAATAAACTTAATTATATTTGCTGTTTAGCATTTGTCCCACAGAAATATTTACTTTGTTATGGCAGAATTTTACAAAAATGAACTCACTTATATTTCCTGTTTAGCATTTGTCCTACAGTTGAAAACTGATTTCTTTCGAAAATTATTTCGAAATTATAATGGGTATATACTTTATAGGTATCCAGAAATAAGTTATTATCTCTTTATTTGTACCCTTTATTTGAAATCCTGTAGGATGTTGCTAGCCTAATTTAAAAAGTACTAGTTCCTTTTTAACCTACAAATTGTAAACTATTAACCGCTCATTTCAAATAGCACTAAGATTAATATTTCGGAACAATATACCAAAATTGAAAAATTGTTCTTTCTGCAAAACTGCATTTAATTGATTAACATTAACAAAGAAGTTTGCTCAATCGATTTAATATGTAGCGTAGAAATCATCAACCCGTGCTCCATTTTAATTTTTCCAGTACAATATTTTGAAATAATTCATACCAAACGAGTGTAATGAGAGAGCATTTCTGAACTGCTTACATGCCAATGCCTATGATATCTCCATTTTAAATTGTAAAGGCGTTTGTACGGAAGTTGAACTAGTATGTAACGATTTCCTACTGAATGAATCCTTCCCTAGGAAATATCAAATTAACTCTTCTTCGGATATGTTTCGCAGCAAAATGTTTTAAATAACGTATAACAGAAAAAGTCATATCTCTGATGTTCGGTGTTTCTGGTATTGATATTGAAATTATAAATGAATTTGAACAAAATATAAGAATTACTTTCTAGACAACTTTACGGAACAGTTTTTCTGTAGAATATTTAAAACACATTTTAAAATAAATTAAAACATATTTTAAAATGCTAAAGCATCACATCACAGTTTGTGATAGTTTACTAAATGTGATGGGTTCCATGAGAAAAAAACAGCCCTAAATATGACAGTATGCAGAAGCGTTTTCATCCATATAAAAAATTCTGAAATCGATATGAGCACAGGTTGTTAAACAACTTGACTAAACTGTAATAAAGTTCTTCTGTAGGAAATTGCGACATTTTCTCTAACGAAGAATGCTTTATGAAATAAAATCCATTAATGTTACCTAAAAATGACTATTAGAATCTATCAATTCTCTGTCTGCAGTCAGGTTACATTTTGACGTTGCTGATAGTTTTATATAAGAAACTTATCCTATAATATAACCTTGGTTTAAGAATTATAGAATATTAAAGGTAGACTGACATAAAATAATAGACTGCGCTAAAAATATAAACAAATATCACTTTTTTTGGGTTCATGGAACAATTTCTTTGAACTTTCTCACAATACGGATTATCTAAATGGTTTTAAATATTTAAATTTTAATTGGTTTCATTAATTTAAATGAAATTACTAAGATTTATCAGATTTAATTTATTAGAATTCTTTCTATTCATGGTATTTTTATTTGTTTTTACTACTTTTTCAATGAAAGTAGTAGTTGTGCCATAATGTCATTTTGTGATGTTGGATGACATAACTTGGTATTTATTGCTAATGAAGCATTTTAATTGTTCAACTTAAATTATGTAAAAAGGTTTGTCATTTTAATACTTGACAACCTAATTCGAAAAAAGCCGGACGAATACTTGAAAAAAGTACTTAACGATTTTATTTACAAGATGATAAAATAAATGATGATGTGAAAATAATTTAGTATACTAGAAATTAAATATATATTAAACGTAACAAAATATAAACAAGACAAAATATCCTACTAAACTCATAAATATATTTACCAAACAATCGAAAAATCTTCAAACAACTTAACTCTTATATTACACTTGATGTGGCTTTTAAGATGTTCATATGTCAGGGTATAGACTTGGAAAAACTAGTGAGTGTTTTACCACCATGAGATATTTTGCGGTCAGTATTTTTTTTATTGTTCATTTATGTACTTAGTTTATTTACATGCTTTAATATATTGTATTATTATAATAACCTACATAAGTTTTACTATTTGATATTGAGTATATTTCAAATCAAAGTCAAGGGTTATTATATTATTATACCTATACATATAAGAGTACTCAAGCTTGAGTCTGGCCAAAGTAATCACACTGATTATATATATTGATTTTCAATAGTAACAGACCAAATGGTGAAAGAAATCATCCAAGATGTTGACATTGCTATTTTCCTGTAAAGCAATATCACTACAATCAGTAAGATGCAACGGCATGTTGGCGTTATTTGATCTTATCTGCATAAATCAATATTTGTCTAATCTATTGTAGAAAATAATGCTAATAACGCAAAATCAATGAAATAATACTATTGTTATTATGGAGAGTTATTTTGATACTGACATTTTTAATGTGGTATTGGAAAATTGAAAATTTTGAAATTTTCAGTTTGATATGGGAGAATTGAAAATTTGGGAAATTACAAAATTAATCTCCAATATGTTAACAATGTACATGTTATTACTTTCTGCTTGAATAGAACATGCTGTTCCGCAATGTCCAATCTAACATCTTATCTTCAATGATTCGTTTCTTAAAATCAAAGGCAATTCCAATTGATGTTTTATCAATATGAAGTAGAAATTAAAATTTTGATTTGATATTTTTTTAGTATTAAACCCAAAATCTCATTTTCATTTGCTCTATTATCAATATTAAACGCAAATTCAACTGTTGGTCTCTAAATACCAAATAAGAAACTTTAATTTAAATTGTCTTCTCTCACGTTGGTATGAAAACTATAATAATTTTAATTGATCTTTCCGCATTTTTAATTGAAATGGGACAGTTTCGTAATCGTAGTTAACAAAACTATTAGTAGTGTTATTATCGGTAATACTTATAAACTTTCGTATCGATTTGCATTGTTTTGTGCAATTTGTATAACAGGTTTCTCAAATAAGTTTCAATCAATTAGACGATCTGTTACTGTGTTATCCAGTTTTTTTATGTCACCATGCGTTATATGTATATATAGGAACTACCATGAACCACCGCCCCACGACTAGAGTTAATTGAAGTTAACTAACAAAGAACGATAATAGATGTCGTTTGAATTTATTTTATTACAACGTCTTGTTAACTACATATGAGTTCTAGTATTGTTGAGAACTTTTCTTTTTGAAATTATCTTGGTATAACCAAAAATTCTTCTTAAATTAAATTTATTTATTAATTTAAATTCTTAAATTCCAATTATAATGCGGAATTGAATAAACTTCTTCAAAAAAATTATTTCCTCACAGAAATTATATTTGTAAGGTAAGGCTCTATGTATACATATCCTATATATGCGAGTATACACACTGGCATTATCCATTACCTTAATATAAGGCTATGTGGCAGTTTCGTACAGAGTTGATGTTTAACAGAATGTCTCAATACGTATTTTATTAGCGCGATTATATGTTTCACAACGTTAGTATTTATTCAGTATCAAAAAAATTTTTAAAACCATAATTCACAGTGAATTTTTGTTTTTTGGTTTTAAATGTATTTTTATGTTTGCCAAGTAATTTATAAATTCCACCTCATTACCTTGTATGTTTCTTTTTGCAAATTAATTTCTACAAATATTTGATTTGTTCCCTGGTATAAAAATGATTCAATCAAAAAAAAAAAAAAAAACACACACACACTACAAAACGAAAAAACTCAGACAGTACGAATCCACCTTACCACAACGGGAACAGATTGATCGATGTTGCCACCCTCCATAAATGTAGTCAAATGTAGGCTTTTATAGAAGCTTAAAAATTGAATTACTATTATCACTAATATGACGTTTGTAGGTATATCATTAAAATCTAGAATAGTAATAGAAAAATTAAAGATATTTTTGAACAGAAAAGAAAAAGAAAACGGGGATAATAGAATAAAGAAGAAAACAAAAGAATTTAATGCATGTAAAGAATAATTTTACTAACATTGAAAGAAAAATATAAATAAATGGCAAACTGACTATAGTAGTAATATAAAAACTATATATACAAACTATAAATGTATTAATTAATTATACATGTAAGGTTAATAACATGAAAATAAATGCTATTCTTTTAATGCAAGCAAAAATATTAACATTTTGGCGTTTTTCTGGTTTCTTGATTTCTCATGGTGTAAACATAATTAAATGCTTATTATGTATGTATTATACAATGTACATAATGTAAACGTTTTTTTTTTTTGTTCTCTGTTTGATTTCATATTTATTATATACGCAATTTTTTCTTTTTTTCGTTTTTCTTTTGCTTCGTTTCTTACCGGGGTTTCAATTGAATTTCAAACTTTAGTTTTTTTACAATCATTTCAAAATTGGAGTCTCGTTATTATTATTTTGTTATTTTTAATTTTCTTTGTGTTCAGTTCCGCCATTGATTTGTTTCCAATTTGAGCATTTAAGTTTCCGGTTTCAACATTTATATAATTGTGGCTTTATTCGGACGCAAGTATATTTAAATAAGTATTTGTTGTCGAAGTCTTTATATTTCTAACTTCATATTTCATAGTTCATTCAAACTTGTCGCCAATTAATTAATTGATGTTAAAATGAGCAGAAAACATAATTTTATATTGCAATGAACGAATACGGAAATGAATCCAGTGTGTGCTTAAGCATTTTTTAAAGGAAATTTTTGAAATATTTACCACAAATCTATTTATTTTATTTATTGATTAAAAACTACGGTTTAGTTTAGTTTTTGGAGCGAAAGTATGAAATTCCACGTGAATGAAAATCTTATAATCATAATTAATCAATTGATATCATGGATTATGGATGCTTAATGCTTTTTACTCATATACACCAAGGTTTAATGATGATTAACAAAATATAATAAAGTAATTCATAAGTTAAACATTTTTTAAAGCCTTGAAAGCCTTTCAATATATGTTTTTTAACGATCGAAATATGAGACTTATAATCACATTTTGTCGTTCTTCTCTCATTATATTTGTAATGCTACTGTGCGTGCGATTGCCATTTTCCAGGTATCATTTGGAGGTTTTTAATAGTTCCTTTTTTATACTAAATGTTCTCAACCACTACTTTGACATTTATGTTCACAAAATTTATATTAAAACAACAACAGCATTTGTCCTTAAAACCTTAGTTTCTTGTGATCACTTTAAACACAATTCCAAAAAAAATAGTGATCTTAGGTGAAATCAAAAAAAGCAACTATTAAAATTTGTACAAATGTACCTTCCAAGGGATGCTTCGACAATTTTATTGGAAGTTACATAAAAAGAATAAATAATTAATACAAATTCTCTTTATTCGACTATCAAAAATGTTGTTAAAAAGGCAAAAGTTATTTATACCTAATAAATATGGTCTTTTGCAGCCCTTTAGGAAGCGCTTAGCTCAAAAACTACCTAATCTAGAGATTAAATATTTTTAAATCATATTTTATTTTTAGATAGTGACCGCTGTGTGGAGTATTATGCTCCCGTTTGTAAAAAAATCTAAAAATAAAGTATTTTTCATAGTTTTTGGTCAATAACTTGCACAATAATTCGAAAATTAAAAGTGTACAATTTTTCAATTTCTTTGAAAATATTTAGCCAATTAATTTGTATACCAGAAATGAAGAATATCTTTCACATTTACATCTCTCCATATAAACCGTTTTGTAAATTGTTTTTCTCCTTAGCAAGAGCTTCCCCATGGGGAAAAATCCTAATGCAGGTATATTTGCTAACTAGTTCTATAGGTATCAGTGGACTAATTTCTTCGCCACATAAACTAGAATATAATTTGACTTAACTTTAATATGTACCCCTTGTAGTAAAGTACATACAAATTCTAAAAGATCTTCCTTTATTTACAATAATATAATGAGAAATGTTAAAACTAAGATTCGCATTAAAAAATTACGGTAATCTGACTTGTGGTTAAATCTCAAATGCTTTTGTGCTTTTATGACGATATATCCGATGTTGAAAATCGAATTACCTCCGTAAGCAAACTACTTAGCAGTGCTTTGGTGCAACAGAAAAACTTATCACTTTTTAATTATTCAGCATTTAAGAGATCAAAAATTTTTCTGCTATCCCTCTATTTCGAAATATTGAGTAGGAAAACTTTAAAATGTACATTTTTGTATTCATCTGATTTTGTGTTTGAGGTGAAAATGTTACATCGAGTTTTTTTAACGATGTTTGATATCATAATTGAAAATGTCCTTTCAGATCAGTTGTACTTTTGGAAAAATTCATTGCGTCATTTCCCAGAAATCAGAGCCAACGCAGTAATATCAGATTTAAAAATATAATTCCAAAAATCGAACAGACGGATAAATGAGAGGGGAATGGTTTTTCTTCGGCAAAATTAAGCAGAAACCTATGATATAATCGGACATTACAAATCGAAATTTCTACTAGTCGACATAGAATGTTATGAATATCTATTCCTAATTCTGATTAAGAATAATGTAATTATGAAACGATTTCGACCAAATTTTCAAATAATATTTCTGGACCAACCATTATTGGATATTAGTAGGATTCGGTCCATATATCGATTAGTTTCCATAAATTTTTGACTCATAGTTCGTATGGGGTCGATCAACAACGTCTTGCATCTGAATACGTAAAAGCTCAACCAAAATAAAGAATCGAAAAAATGTCTCCCACAAGTCTATAAATATATTCATCTCAAGCTTGGCATCCCACTTATACAGCGAGTCTTCTAGCGCTACGAACTGTGTCTTAAAATCCATTCATGAAACCTGGACAACCAAACGAATAATGCCATCCAATTTTGACTAATCACCGTCACCGAATTTTGAGTACAGCAAGCTAACTACAATTATAAAAATCAATTCATTGCGATATATAGAATGTTATATTTATTTTCAATGCAGTGCATAATATTTGCATACTAAAAATTTCTTTGGGTTTACTTCTAAATAAAACATATCTATGACCTCTTCTTCATTAACAATTTTCATTTAATCCTAACTTATATTGTTTATGAAACTCCTCGTCATAATCTTTGTCCGGAATTTTGATTTTTTTTTTAATTGTTAATTTTTTAAGTTTGTTCGTTTCTTAACTGCTTTCCAATTTCCTGTAAATAAAAAATTCTCTTACAGACTTCGAATTGCAAGGCACATCAACAACCGTGCTATCCTCATCTTTAACGAGTACCAATTTAATGCCCCCAGCCTCGCCAGTACAACCTCGCCGTGACTCAATACTAAAGCATCAGGGCAGTGTGAAAACTGATAAACGAGTGTCCATCAAGCAGACCCCAACCAAGACGCCAACAGCGCCTTCTTCTATTGTAGAATATGTATCGGAAAAATCTAATGACTCCATGAGCAGTAAGAAAAGACAAGGAAAACCGCCATCCGGTAAGACGTTCCCCCCAATAGAGCATAATTTATTTTAATTCATTAATTGATTTCTTCTTTTATGTAGGACCCCGTCCAGCCTCTTTGGTTATAACAAGAAATGAGGGCAATTCCCATTTCAAGTTGGTGCGTTCTTCGTCCATTGATTATGAAGACATTGAGTCACAACAGCAACAACATGCTACGAGTACCCAAAGACCAAGTACAAATCGGACTACTCTCTTAGAACAATTACAAGAGGATGAATCGGCTCCCTTAGTGTTTACTGTACACAAGTGACATATTTATTTGTAACTCTTATACATTTAGTTTCATTCTGTTATTCTGTAAGATTTTGTTTAGTTGTAAGTATATTTCTAATTAGGGGAAAAAGTTTAAAATGTATGCGAATGTACAATTATAAATTAGGTACAAAATTAAAAAATAATTAAAAAGAACAACATTTGTTTAAAAGAAAACAAAAAAGAAATTTATAGGCGGCTGTAGAGATATCTGTATATTAAAGATGTGCGGAGAAGAGGAGAATTTCTTTGGGTTTTATACAGACTAGATGACGGAACTCCTAATTGCATTAACTTTCACACTTTCTTAGATATGAGAGTTTTCAAAGTGCCTTGAATTTGGCGAATTTTTTAAAACAAAATGAAATAGTATTGAGATAACCATTTGTATACAACTTGTACCTTATTTGTTTAAAAGTGTAGTTTAAAAACGTAACCAGAATTTGCCCCCACCACCTCATATAGGTAATTTTGCATAAATTTAGAATTTATTGTAATTGAAATATTATTTGTATATCAGGACAGCGGGTTGTAGTTTACTTGTGCAGTTTCGTAGTTCTATCTACAAATATTTTCTTTGTCCCCATTTCACACAATTGATATCCTTAATTCCAGTTTATTACCTATATCTAGATAGTTTTTCTTTTTTTTTTTTTGCTAAATTTCACGGATGTTCCATTGATTGATCGGTAGGCACTGCCTTATCCATTAACCCTCTCACACTTTTATACCCCAAAATTGTAATATCAAGCGTGTTATCTCATAAATCTACGTCGGGAGGGAACCTATATCCCAGAGTTCACAATGCCTTTAATCTGTTAGTTAGAAAAACTAGGCACTTCAATCTCCTGAAATCCCGAATTTCGTTTTATATGGTTTAAGAATCACTTTCCAAAAAATTCATTTTCTGAATATCGTAATTATAATTATAATGATTATAATTATAATGATTATAATTATAATGATTATAATTATAATGATTATAATTATAATGATTATAATTATAATATGATCCAGACGAGTTTTCTTTTTTTATCCATATTTTTAGTTTTAGTCTTATGCATTTTAATTAATAAGACTTTAATTTAACAAAAACATTTTTTTTGACAAATTCATATCGGGAGCATAGTCTTTTACTACCACTATAATCTTTATTAATGGCGGCTCCATTCAGGCTTACGCCAAGCACGATTGTACCCTCCTATTTGTAATACTAAAGTTTCAAAATGTATAAACCGAACTGAAATTGAAAATAAAACATTTACTTTAGCGGTAATGTATAGGCATACAACTTAAGCGCCATCCATTTTAAGGGCTAGTTGTTTAGAAGATCCAACCTTCCTCCTCGTTTTGCTCTCAATGGTAATAAAAGTCACTAATTTCACGATTTTTGTTTCAGCCGTTTTCTCTTTTTTCGTATGACGGCATTACTACAAGATTCTTTATTTATGTCCTATATTCAGAAAGTTCCCTCGTAATGTTTGCATCTAATTACATGATTCTAGTTTAAGCCGTTTGTCGGAGCCTTTAGTAATATATGTATATTTTTCCTCTCTGAGAAAATTTCTTAGCTTTCTTTATTTTAGCTTTAGACATTTGATCTGGGGGCTATCAATCAGTCGATAGTACAGTTTGAAGTTTGAAATTGAATAAATAGTATTGAAAAAGAAAAAAGTGCCTTTGGTGCGAAATCAGTGGTAAGAAATAAAGACTGGGGCATCGTTTGTATGGCATTTCTTTAGAGCTCCGATGATTTCGTTTCACCCACGTATCAGATACATGTTTATATCTTTGAGACAGAAGTACTCATCTGAGACCCATCAGATATATATATGTGAATGAATATATATATATATATATATTATTTGGAGTTTACACATATAAGAGCGGACTGATGGACATTTATTTCATATATAGGTATATATACTTTGTCGTCGTGACTCTATAAATGAATGTCCATTGGTCCGCTCGTATATATGTAAACTCCAAACCGCTTGAACAATGTTGCTGAAATTGTGTATGAAAATATCTTATAGTCATATAGGCAAACAAGTTAAGCTCTTTTTTGGCAAATTTATTCTGGAGGAAGGTGCTTGGCCATATAAGGGGTAGAATTATACCAACACATAGATGCTAAAAAATCGATTCTTCGACGAGGATCTACAGACATGATGGACAAGTACTTATCCGACCATGCTTAACCCTATTTTTATTCCTTTCATATTTATTATTTGTTTGTCGTATTATAAATAACTAGTTAAAATGCCGAGAAATGTTGAAAGGACATATTTTCAATCACATAAAACCATCTTTTGGGCAACTATATTTCTCATAACACTCTATATGTTGTGGAGAAGAAGAATTTGTCGTCATTTTTTAACTATATTGTCATTGATTACAGCTTTTACAACTCCTGAAATGTTAAGACGTGTATATTTTGGCATCTTGTATTCAAAACCGTCTACATTGAGTTTATGACGGCTAAATTAATAGGAAAAAACTTACACATACATACATACATATAAAGACTGAAATGTTTATTTGAGCTTTAGCCCGAACAATTTCGAATTCAAAGCCGAAAAACATCATCCAAGCAAACGCAATGCTTACCCGCAATTTCATTTAAATTGACGAAACAGTATTTTATAATTTTGATTTTTAAAATTAGAAACAGAATAGTAGCTAAAAAAGAGAAAATATGTTCCATTCTGCTGCACTTAATTGAAAAGTGAACAGTTGTAAATTGCTATAACACATTTTAGAAACAGTTTCCAAAATGTTATGTCCAAAAGATAAGTAGATGTTCTCATATCTCAAAAAAGATTTAAGTTAATACCAAATTTTTTAATAGTTGCTCTATTCTTATTCTATTCTAATATTAAAAGATTCAATGAAATCCAGCTAAATTTGTATACCTTCATTTGAAATAATGTAGGTGTACATCATTTGACATGGCAAAAATGGCGAAACATGTTTCATGCTTTTCAAGCCCATTGAGCGATGTCCGTTTTTTGATACAACTAGCGTGTTAACGAAACTTTTTGAAACTTGGCACTGCACAACTAATA
>JAHXMU010000060.1:235023-315574 GCA_019455685.1 Philornis downsi
GTACCTCCCATACAAACCACAAATTAAAAATCCATTATTTCTGCTCCGGCTAACAGTATGTGAACAAAATTTGGTATATAAGTTTGGTTTACATATTGTAAGTTCTGCTGCAAATATGGGCGGGATTGGACAAATAGGCGTGGTACCACCTGAAGAAATCAAAAATTAAAAAACCATTATTTCTGATCCTGTTATAGGAAATTTAAGTTTTTCATATTGACTTTATTTCACTTCTTATTTTTCTATGTATGAGAAACTTTTAGGAGAAACTCAAACACCTAACTTTGTCAATCATGTAGCCTTCTTTTCACTTCTTAATTTTTTTACTTAGCCTAAGCTTAAACTTTAAAAAGTTCCTAATTAGTGCTATTTGTGAAAATTGTTTACGAGCCTTATTCAGTGCTATTGTGTTTGCTGCAAAAAGTGAAAATTTTAAAATACAATTAACCGTGCGTTCAATTTTTTTGTGCAATATAATATAGGTGTTGGTGAGTATAATTTCAGCAATAACTTTTTTTATAAGAAAAAACGAAGAACATTTTCTTTTCTTCTTCTCTCTTCTCTTATATATAAAAATGAATTTCGGTCAGAAACAGTGTTAGATTATAGTATTGATTTGGTTTTCAATTAACTTTCATAATAACTGATTGAGATGCCGCCAATCAGACGTAGAAACATTGGTCGCAGAGGCTGTACGGCTACAAGATCAAGAAATTCTCGAGTGATTGAAAGTCCTGAACATCGAGCAAATCGTATTGAGAGGAATAGCCAACGGATATTAGAATCCTGATTAATTCAGTCACATGAAGATTATACGAAATGAAGATAATCGATTGAGACAGAGACGTCGCATTGCATCTATTAATCGATCGGATGATAATCATCAAGTAAACAATACAGCTAGACGCGTACAACGACAAGCTGGTGTACCGACACAGATGTTTTTTCGGTGCAATTATTGGATATTGGAAACGGAAAAATTCCCATCAACGTTACGACTGGTTTAATAAAGTTACCTAATGACTTCTGCCATTTCACTGAATCAAAAGAAGAGCTAATTCATTGTGTGTTCCCCAACATTTCGCAGCATTACAGGAATCATGATTGGCTAGGAGAACGAACAATATTAGCAGCTAAAAACAAAGACGTCGATGAGATAAATGCAACGATTCAAATAACCATTGAAGGGATAATAGTGTCTTACAAATCAATTGACACTATTATGAATCAGGAGGATGTTGTGAATTATCCAACAGAATTTTTAAATTCCATCGAGTTGTCAGGTTTGCCGCTACATGATCTACAGTTGAAGGTTGGATCCGTAATTATAATGATGCGTAGTATCAATCAGCCTCGACTTTGCAATGGCACAAGACTTATTGTCTAAAAACTTATGACAAACGTCATTGAAGGAACAATTCTGAAGGGAAAATACAAGGGGGAAGACGTACTGATCCCCCGAATCCCAATAATTCCGAATGATTTGCCATTCGATTTCAAACGCCTTCAATTTCCAGTGAAACTTGCATTTGCAATGACCATCAATGGCATCAATTTGGAGTATCCATGCTTTTCTCATGCCCAGCTCTATGTGGCATGTTCTCGAGTAGGCAAACCATCGGCCTTATTTGTTTACGCTCCCGACAGACAAACAAAGAACGTTGTACAAGTGAAAGGGTTGCAGTAATTTTAAATCTCAATTAAATTGACTTAAATTAAATAATTTTTAAAAACTTTACAAAAAAAGTATTAAAAGCATTCATTTAAATAACCAAACTTTTCTAACAAAAATTTAAATACAGAACCATCTATCCTGAAAATTGTAAATCATTAATTTGCCACCTTTGAAGGCAGAACGAAGTTTGCCGGGTCCACTAGTATATTATAGATATTAATGACCAACTAGAAAATATCCTACACCATGGAAATTTCATTACAATTATTTAAATTAGAGATCTTTACGGAAAATTTGTGTCTTTTCGTTTGATATATTTTTATGTAGTTTCGTTTCTTAATCTGAATTAGGGTTAAAATCAAATGTAGTCTTGTCATTCGACAATACAAAATTCCTGGCACCAAATTGCAGAGGGTAAAAAATGGTTCAAATAATTATCCGAATTTATGATACTCGGCTCAGAAGTTTTCACAGCTTCTCAATAATTTTGTCCTTTTTTTTGTGAATATGAAAATTTTATATGAAATACAAACAAACCGTTTCACAGACTGAATCAAAATTGTTTTTAATTTCGTTTCGGATGTATGAAACAGAGACAAAATTCAATACAATTTTGATTCGGTTGTCGGAAACAGAATGAAAATTTGCGTATATTTTTTATTTCGATTACAGAAACTGAAACAAACCAAACAACAAATTTCTTTAATTTAATGGCATTTCGAACAATTTTCAACTACTACTACTACTATTGAAAAAAAAAGCAATTTATGAATGGTTAAAAAAACTACTAAAAATACCACTAAATACATCAGTTATTAGTTATTACAATTCCAATAGCTACATAGCTAGTTTCAAGCACGTTGATTTTTAAGTTGACTGTTTTATGAATTTTATGAATTATCAACCAATTCGTATAAACTGCGTATGTTTCGCATCACGAACAAGTTAAAACAAATATTTTTCTCGTTTCAAGTGCTACATGAACGAATTATGAACGTGATAAAAGGCCAGAAGTGGAATCTGATAGTATAGGAACCAAATTTCGTGGCTGGATGGCAATCACGAAAACAAGCTTTCTAACATATGAAAGCTTTACTTCACATGCGCCCTCACAATCGGCATCGAAATTCACATACTCAATAAACACACAAACAAAAAATACATATCGGGCGGTTCTGCATTCCCTCCCGTACTCTGCAATTGTTTACAAATACTCGGGCCGGCGTTTGCAATAACGTGTGACGTCTTCCAAACAATCCGAAAGATACGAAAGACAATATAAAAACAAACAGACAAATATGTACAAGCACGAGACTTAATAAAGTGAATAGACAGACAAAAAAGGCACAACATTAAGCTCAATTATTACAAGCAGCTGCTGCTGGGTTGCTCTTAGTAGCGCTTGATGTACGGACCGGACCAGAGTGTCTGAATTGAGTGGTTGCTTCGTTGTTCGGTGATTATTTGGCCTCCCCTCACTTGTAAGAAAACAACCCAAAAGAACAAGTGATACACGTTCGTACGGTCGCACTGGGGGAATACGGAATAATTTCAACCAGCGCTGTCGGTCGATTCATTCGAAAAGGTCACCTTGAAACATTGTGAGACAAACAATTTGTTCATTCAAAACGGTTCCTGCGTGCGTACAATTCACATCGTGATCTAAAAAGTGTTTAGGTAATTTATTTAAAAATTAAAGGTAGTTAAATTTATATATATAAATGAAACAATTATGAAAGATGTAAACGCTGTTTGATTTGCAAAATACGTTGTGAGATACTAAATCATCAGATTCAAACATGAGACAAATTGTTATGAAAATAAATAAAATTGTGTATCTACTACTGACTTCTGTGCATAAGTGACAAAAACTCAAAATAAATATAAATTCAAAACTGCAAAAAAAAAAACAAAAAGTGCAAGAGAAAAAACCTACAACTATGCAACTTTGCTAGAGATACTTCTGCATTTGAATTTTTAGTTGTTACAAAATATAACGGGTTTGTGCATTAGTCAGTCCAAACATAACCTAACTTTCGCAAAGACTTTCATATTGTCGCTGTGAGCTGCATTTGCAGGGGTTTACAGTTGTAGTTGGAGTGTTGGAGGGACAGCATGCTACTTAATATTAGTCGATTTGTTTTCAGTAAATTTGCTCCCGTCGAACTGATAAGATTGCCTTCAACATTATAACGTTTATTAGAAATAAAACTAAACAAAACTTGTTTTTGCAACACACCAATGATTATGAAGTCAAGTAAACAACGCATTTGTTGATTAAGAAAATAGTGCATAATAATAGAAAAACAAATCTAAGTAAAGATTGCCAATTAATTAAAACGAAACAAACAATAAAACATTCCTTAACGAAATTTTCGGAGAACATAACAGAACAGAAAAAAATATCAGAAGGTATTCAATTATTATAGTTGGTTGTATTTATAAAACAGTTATTCAGTGGTATAATTTTAAAATATTAAATTTATACAATTGTTTAATTATTCACTTCATTTAATTAATACAACTATAATAAATGATAGACAATTATTTGTTCTCAATTATCAACATTATCTTATTATTTAGTTATACAAATGTTCAGTTATTTGAATACCGAGCCAGACCAGAAAGTGACTCAAAAAATACCAGTTTAGTAAATAACCATTATCAATAAACCCAGGCCAAAAATTTGGTGTCCGAAAAGCGACCGATCTTTTTAGCTTATGCATGGGTATTCACATAAAAGAGAATTTTGTGAATTTAGGTTCGAATGCACTTTCCGGATCTTGCTGAGCACGTTTTAGGGTTCATAAAAATTAAAATTTAAACAACGTATATATAAATACCAGGAAATATCATTAAAAACATTTTGAATTACAAAAATTTAAAAAAATCTTGATTTTTTAAATTTGCAATGTTTTTTTTTGGTAATAGCGAAAAGGTAGATACTCAGGAATTTTAAGATGAGGCAAATCAAAGTCTAGTCTAGTCTAGAGCTTGCAGAAATTGAAAAAAAACTGTTGTTGTTAAAGCAACTGCTTTAATTTAAAGACAATTTGTCATTTTCTCACATTCCCACAAAACACTTCGAATTCACAGTAGCTTCACGTCCCGTTTTGTCTTCTAAAAATAAAGGCCTAATGAGAATGGCAAAAACTTCAACATTTAAGTGGCAAAAACTCTGCTCCACAATGAATTCCCAGGCAAAAATTATAAAAGTTTGCTGAATCGACAAAAATAAAAGATTTTATAAACTAATTTAGTACTATCAGATTGTTCAAATTGATTCTGCCACAACTTCGAGTTTGTAGCATTTATTTATGCGTTGTATTCACAAATTATTATAAAATTAAACTATGTATGTTAATTTTATTTTTTTTTAAATTGCATTAAAATATAAAAAAAATTGAAAAGTAGCACTAAATTAGTTACAAACAACACTGTCCAATAGAATGTTGTAATGTGGATAAGCTTGAGCGTAAAATCTAGCTATATCTAGGGTGTTATTGTTGAAATACATTTCAGAAGTATTGGTCCGAGTGCTTTTGAGAAAAAAAAAAGAAATAAATATTTTGGTTGAAGACGGTTTGAAAAAAGATACAATATATATACGAGTAGTTTTGCGAAATTCCATTTTTTGTACTAAATATGGCTAAATGAATTTTTTTGATGAATTTCGTTTCCACTGATTTTCTGCCGATAGGATGAATCGGGATGGTTTTTTTAACACACCCACAGAATTAATAAATAATGACTTTTTATATAATATGAGTCAATATATTGTTGTCAATGATTCATCGTCTTCGGTTTTACCTGTTAAAATTGTGTTCCTCTAGGTTTGGTACTTGGTCCAATAATTTCTGTTTTCTACTTAAATGACCCGTTTAGTAGCTTTGATGATACATATATTCCCTATTTATTTGCAGATGATATACAATTGCTCTTTAAGGAGGAGTATCAGGTTGCTGATGTCCTGCAAAGTAATATTAATTATGCGCTAAATTTGGTATGCTCGTGGATGACGCAAAATAAACTCTCAATCAACATTCCTAAAACAAAAGCTATGCTTTTTTTCTAACCATAATTAAAACTTGAGTTTATTTTCTCACATGTTGAAGTCGCCCGTAGTATACATTGTTTGGGAGTAGTTTTAGATGACAAACCAAGCTGTAGTAAAGGTGATTTAGTGTTGCCTAGTTCGGTTAAGGAGAAATTGGTTAATGCTAATATCATACCTAGTATTCTATATTGTTTAGAGCTATATAATGGCACTAATAAACAAAATATGAGAAAAATTCAGATGACGTTTGCTGCTAGTTATGAGATATTTGTATTCATTGAGGCGTCGTGCTCATATAACACTGTATGTTCAGCGTTTCTTGGGCTATAGTTTTAAAAATTACATATATCGATTTGTGGTCTTTGTTGTTATTTTATAAAGTTGTTCGGCTTTGTAATCTTCAATTTATTTTTAATTCGTTTAATTTTTCATGTTCCACTTGTAATTTATTCCTTAAATTACAACACTCATGGGTCGTGCTTTTGTAGTAAGAGTGATACGAATTTACAATTTACTCCTAAGCAATTTAAAATGTTCAAAATTATGTGCTGATTCTTATAAAAGGTACATTCTACAACACTTTCAGACTTTCCAGTAAATTTTGTCTTCAATAAAATTGTGAGCAGCCGTTATTACATACCGATTATTTTATATTTCTAAATTATATACCGATTAACTTCTAAATTAGCCTTTCTTCATATTTTTTGTCTTTAATAATCAAATCACATTAAAAAACATTTTATATTTTAATAAATTTAACATTTATTTTTCAATTACGTCTTTTATTTTTAACTTATAGTATTGAGCAGATTAAATCTAATATATGAATTGTTGCATATTGTAATTAACATATAATTGGACGGGAGGCTATAAATTACAAGCCAAATAAATAAATAAATAAAAATTACTTTAGTTCTTCCAAAATATCAATAATTTTTTTTTAAATAAATTATTGACAACCAAATTTTGTTCAAAAGGATTGTCATCGATCTGTTGACGATGATAGCAATGCCATCATAGGTTTCAAAGATGCACCCGACCCACAACCCATACCAAACAGTGATTTTCTGCTAGTAAGCACTTGATAGGCCTCGTGTGGATTAGCATCGTCCCAGATTATTTATAATAAAACTTTATCATTTGTGCATGTTGCTCGACTTACAGCGCCACGACATGGTTAAAAACGTTATTGTGAAGAAAATATAAAATATAAAAAATAATATAATATATAAAAAATATATAAAATAGTATATGAAATATAATAAGAATGTGAATTATATGATGATTTCGAAGTATTTGCAATACAATGGAAGCACTGTTCACTACTTGGAATAAACTATGGTGCAGAAACTTCCAAATTATAATATAATTTGGGGAAGGCTTCGTCAGTTAGGGCAAAATGACTCTTTCATTTCGCACACCAAAGGTTTGATCTTGTATGTTTGTTTGAAAACAAATTTTAAGAAAATTTAATTTTGCAATTAGAACAGTATTTGAAAATCACAAACTTTAAACCGTCAATTTTTTTTTTTTGACTGTCTTCAACAAAAAAAAATATTTAATTAAAAAAAAGCTCTACCATCGACATAAATTTTTAACCACCACTTTACCACTTTTTTGTTTTTTCCAACCGTTATATGGGGACGCAACATCATTGGCAATACCGCGCCAACAGCACCATTTGGAGCGTAAGATCTTATCTTTTCGTGTATTATTTGAGAATCACAGAAGTTAACATTTTGTTTATCAACATGTCTGCTTTATCGCTGTTGATGATTTTTGTCAAAAAATTGACTTCTTCATTTTTGGCGTTCAATATGATTTCACAGTAGTTCCTGTGTAACTGAGCCTTTTACCAAAATAATCTACAATAACCGCATAATTGGATCATTGGCGAAATTGCAGTATTGAATGAGCCTTCAAGAGGTGACCTACTAAGCACCACAATAATCCTCCGCAATAATGATGACCATGCACGATATTTATGACTTATTTGCCGTTGGTGTTAAGAGCAATGAACAATTATTACTCAATACCATAAGACACAATTGATACAACAAATTCCCACTTCTTGAGAAATACTATATTTCTATATTTGTTAGCGTGTATTTTATATCTCAGTCTTGCACAACCGACAAGGTCACAATGAAAGATGACGCGATTTGCGAAAATAATAAAAATATTTCACTTTCCTCTGGGTATTAACTTTCGCGCCACTTTATAGAAGGGGTTAGATGATGTACTATGTCAGTCAAAAATAATCGAAAGAAACTATTAAATGTAAACATATTTCTTAAGTACTTTTATAAACGACACATCGGTTAAAATGTATAGCAATATTTTTTTTTTTCTTTTTTTTTTTTGTGAAAGTTATTTTTAACGACATTGTGATGGATCAGAGTTTGAAATGGTTGGTAGCTTAACACTCGTTTCGAATGGACAAATTCCTCAAATGCCTCAATCATATTGCAAGTTTTTGGACAGTGCAGTAAAATTAACTGTTTTGCAGCACTAAAATGTAACATTATATTTTAATTACATGATAAAAGCAGCTTTATCCGCATTAAACAGGATTACCCACATTGGCATTTCAAAATCCTCCAAAGTGGTTCTGCTGAAAAATATCCGGGTTTTTGTGTGTTTTACAAGCAATAAAAAGAGTCAATTCGTAGTAACAATATAACAACATAATGCTGTATTTGAGACCTTCCGAAAGTCAATTATTATTATTATTATTTTTTGTTTTGGTCTTAAGGAAAGGATTATTGGGCCAAGTAACCACCATCGCCAATTATTGGACATTTCTGTTTAAATCGAAATGTTGTAAAAAAAGACTTAAAATTCGAAAGAGTATCAAGTTACATTTCATTACCGTTATGTATATTCAAACGTGACTACCAAGAAGTTATAAAAATGACCCGTTGTTACGGTAATCAACAAAATGCTAATGAGTCAATTATTATTTTCTTGTGGCTTTTTCTCATTCTTCTGTACATATATAATTTGGCAATGTGTGCGTTGCACATGCTTTGTTGTCAATGCGTATGTATTCGAGTGTAAAAAATGTAAGATTGGTAATGCGTTTCCAGAGTTGTTTTCCACTTTCCGCATTTGTTTGATGAATTTTAGTGGGATCTGCGCCAGAACGGGTGTTTTTGAAAACCGGAAAAAATTATCGCTGTTTTGCATCAAAAACTTCATATTTGATATTAACTTCGCATCGCACCCGCCATATGAAGAAATAACGTAGTATTTGGAAAAAAACATCCCTTTTAACGCTCTTGTAGAAATCTACATTATTACAACTTACATATGTATATATAGATTTAAAAGAAGAACAACAAATGCAGCTTTATATTTCATTTGAAATTTTTATTGTACTGTTTGCCCGGAATACATAAATAGAAATTAATCTACTTGCTAACACTTTTCGCAAATAACCATAATACAGTTCTACGAAATAAACGAAAGTATAAACAGATAATAAAACTGTTGAAGTGGACAGATTTTCGCAACATACAGTCAGTCACATTTAAAGTCGGGCAGTCGCATAAAAATATTTCTATCCGCAATATCTCTGTTGTAATGAGAGAAAATGTACGCCCGTTTTTTCTATTTTGTCACAATGAGTCTTTTATTAAAAAATAACAACAAAAATATACTACTAGTGCCGTTATTAAATGTACATGAACCCTAAACTGAAAAAACATCACTTTTCAACCTCACATTAAAAGTCGGGCAAGCAATGCTTTAGAAGGGAATACGGTAAATTTACCGTTAACTTTGCGTTTTCTGTATTTATTGTCAAAATTATTGGTCATTGTTATCTTGTCAAGCTTTCAGTGATGGTCTATTAAAGTGTTTTGTAAAATGTCGCGTAATATTAAACAGTCCACCAGGGATGAGTGTATGGTTTTAAGAGAAGTGAAGAAAAATCCATTTACATCTGCACCAAAATTAACTGCAATGGTCAAAGAAGCTTCTGGGACGGAGGTTAACCCAGAAACAATAAGAAGACTTCTTCGAAAAAATGAATTTCATAGCCGAGTTCCTCGAAAGAAACCTCTCATTAGCAAGAAAAATCAAAATTACCGTCTAGTTTTTGCCCGTCAATACATGACTAAGGGTTTTGAATTTTGGAGCACTGTAAGTTGTGATGAAAATAACAATTCATTGTTCTAAAAACCAATTTTTAGGTACTGTTTACTGACGAAAGTAAATTTAATTTATTTGGATGTGATGGAAAGGGTAAAGTTTGGCGCAAACCAAACACAGAGCTAGAAGCCAAGAATTTGAGAAAAACCATAAAACATGGTGGTGGGGCGGTGATGGTTTGGGGGTGCATGGCAGCTTCGGGTGTTGGCAACTTACATTTCATTGGTGAAATAATGAACAAGCACGTTTATTTAAATATTTTAAAGACCAATTTGAAAGAAAGTATTAAGAAACTGGGCATTAAATGTAACTTCCAATTCTACAAGGATAACGACCCGAAGCATTCAGCTCTTGATGTAAAGACTTGGTTGCTATATAATTGCCCGAAGGTGATCAAAACACCTGCACAAAGTCCCGATCTTAATGTCATTGAACATTTATGGGACGTATTAGGACGCAGGATGCAGGACAGGCTGTGTACATCAAAACATCAGTTAAAAATTCCTTTGCAGGAAGAGTGGAATAAGATTAGTCCTGATGTTTGCAAAAATTTAGTTCAATCAATGCCTAGTCGATTACAAGCGGTAGAGAATCAAAAAGGTGGCGCAACAAAGTATTAATTTAGCGTTTTTTGTTTAGTATTAACAATTTTTCATATAATGCCCGACTTTCAATGTGATGCAAAAAAGTGTCCTTATATTCCTTTAGACTTAATGTGCATTTTGTAACGGTACTTGGAGTAAATTTTTGTTTTTGTTTTTAAATAAAAGAGTCATTGTGATAAACAAAAAAAAAAACGGAGATGTATTTTCTCTCATTACAACAGACTTTAAATGTGACTGACTGTAGGCGGAATAGTCAAACTATATTTAAAAAGAGGCACTAAAACTGAAATTTTTAACTCTCGATGTTCTTTATCTCTAACTTGATGTTCCGAGGTATTAAAAATCTTGTTCTTGATTGTAATCATTCTCGTTTTAAAAATAACACTGGCAAGTATACCTTTTCCAAAATGCGAAAAAAAACACTGTTTTTAAGTTTCTAAAGTGAAATCTGGGAAATAATTGGAGGCACCATAGAAAAAAGTTTCTAATTTGATCACTATAACTCAGATACTCAAAACTCAACCTAAAATCGTTGGACGTTGAATAGGGCACCACGTTACCACAGATTATTGTCTCCGGCAAACTTAACTTCCATTCTATGGATGTGGGTGTACAAACTCAGATATTGTATTTCGGATATTCACAAACCGTTTAATTAAAATTGGTCTTAATTGATCAATTGCAAATTTGTGAAACATTTTAGTCTGTACGAAACTTCATATAAATGAAAATGAATAAATAAATGAATAATTTGTTTGTCTTTTGCAATTTTTAATATAAATTTGTATCCAGCCATTCAATCAGAAGGATGGGGTATTTAATTATTTCAGGCATGAAGTTAAATACTGTAGGTAGACATATGTATGTATGTATGTATGTATATCTGAATTGTGTGTGTACAGTTTAATTAAACGGCTTAACTTTTTGGTGAATTGTTTTTAGTACTGAACCTTACCTAAAATTACAATATCTTTAAATTTGTTTCCTTCTTAGAAACCCTTCCTTGTTTATAAATAATTCTTTTTTGAAAAAAATATATGCGGCAATCTAATTTCGTAACATTTTGTTTCCGCACAACTACCAACGAAAATCGGCCGAGTGCTGCCTCGGTATCTTAAATTGAATTTATCTATTGATTCGATAAAATCCAATTGTTTAACTACGAGTACGTTGCTTTGATATACGGCAGTTCAGTCTTATGTTATTCTAATTATATAGCGAGTGATTTAGGCAGTCACCTGAATTGTTGGCGAAAAGTAAAAGTGAATGTGAAATTTTCGCAATCATTATCTTCTGCTATTTAAGAACAAATGTCACAAGAACAATCGATTGTAAACACAGCTAATTTTGCTTTAGTAAAAGGTCTTTAACATTTGATAAACTTAAAAAAAAATATATATATATATAAATATATATATATTGTATATGTGTATACAAGAAAAACATCGTTTGAAACGCAAATTGCACTGTTTCATGGTAATCACTGGGAACAAAAAAAATGTTTTACTTTTCCTTTCTTTGCAAATACAAAGTACCGGTACACAAATTTCATTACCAAATTAAATGCATTTTTTCAATTTTGTTAGGTAATGAGTGGAATTAAATGTATTTTGCTTGATTCCATTGTATTGATTAAGAATGTTCATAATATAGTGCAAAAAATATGATTGGCATGTAATACTTTATGTATTACACCAAATCAACCTAATAAAGCATCGATTCATTTGGGCACATAATATAAAACTTGCCACGTAAACTGAACAAACTCTACTGCGAACTCTCTGCTAGGCCCGAAATTTGGCTAGCTATGGAATCGACTGGTAAATGTAATTCGGACACGTCATAAGCTAAACATAACATTTTCTTCAACTAAATTCTTTTAATTGTGCAGCTTTCCCTTAATTTAAATAAATACAAATCTATCGGCTACCTATCCTAGTGATGCTGATGGTGTCAAAACGCCACAATGCCGTTTTTTAACAGCCGCACCCACAATTAGGACGGTCACTTCAAAAAGTGCGTGAATTTGATGATTTCTTCCCAATATTGACAAGCTATCGTCATATATTGTTTTTAATTAATAGATAATAATTAATGATAAAAAGGAAAAAAATACAAAAAACGTTCATATTTTCACAGGTAAATTCGGTTCTCGCACTGGGCCGATTTTGTCTAGTTTTGAACTTAACCCACCTATAACTACAATTTTCTACAATTTTCTACAATTTCTACAATTTTCAAAAATACATATACGTTATGTGAATCTAAACCCTTATCCTATGGTGGATGGCATAAAATATGCACATATTGAATCACAGTGAGAATACCTCTTATCACATATGCTTACTTAGGTCAACAATGGGATCCAGGAGGTCCCTTCAATCTCCATTTCGCCAACTTTAATCACTATTTTTGGAATTAGTGGATCTAACTGAAGATAAATCTATGTCTATTTGTAGTTCTATAAATTACTTAGCTGAAAAATATGAAAACGACTGAAGTTATAAATCATCCACATTTCTGTATTGAGATCCTGTAAAATTATATATTTTGGGCCTTACTAGACGAATACAAAGAGACCGGTTTTGATTTTCGACACATGTGGATTATATTAAAGAAAACGACATATTGCCCGACAATATTCATGTAATTCAACGAAAAAAAAACTTCTTAATACTAGTGATGCAGAATAAGGATAAAAAATTCTTGTTCAGCATAGAGGAACAAGAATATAAAAAATGTTGTAAAATATATAGAAAAAATATTATAGAAATTTCTGTTTGCCAAGCTGGGTTATTAAAATTTCAAAAAAAAAATTAAGATCAAGATTACAAATAACTCATTTTGAATATATAACTTGTACAGAGTGCTTATAAACTGATATCGAAGCGTTTTCTATTCAAATTTGTAAACACATTGCAACAAATGCAGCGTTATTCTATTCTAGTTTCTACGTCAATCGGTTTCGTCATCAGCTACTTTGAACTTGTAGCGGGCACACTTTTTCTCAATGTGGATGTGTTAGTGAAGATTTGCATTTGAGAGAAAATATTTGGTTCATATACTTTTGAACAATTTATTGACTATCACTTGATTTATCGCTCTCGAACCGTAAACTTGAACAATTTTGCATACAAGCAGACATCATCACATACTTTGGTTGATACGTACGCGCCGCGAATAAATGCAATTTGCGTCCATACATCATATTTGATAATTTCAAAGACTTACCATTTTGATCCAATACAGACAGCCAGCAATGTGGTGGCAGGATGGTTTCCAATGGGCCTATCGGGTTATCCAACGAAACTTTACCACTGTCTTTACCGTTGTCATGAGCTTCTACGCCTTTCGTTGGGCTTACGAACGGTTGCAACAGGTGACGGAAAACAATAAAAACGACAGCAATAATGATCTGGTTATAACTGAAGGCAGTGTGAAACGCGATCGGTCTTATGAGCACAATGAAAGTAATAATGATGACAGCCCTTCGCGTCATGTTGCGGAGAGTAGTAGTAGCAGTAATATTAGCAGTGATGATAGTGGTAGTGTTGAAAGCACCAGTAGTGGTGTCAATGATGAAACAATTATTCGGAAAGTTTATCATCATCAACAATCGAATGCCACATCAATAGTTATGGGTAATCATATTGCGAAACCTAAAAAGATTGAGGTATGTGAATCAATAATGATAATGTGAAAAAAGAAAATTAACAATAATATTAAGTGGAATGCAAATCCATAATTAATTCTGTCGTCAAGTGATTATGTTCTAAAGTGATGTGATTGTGATCTGTTATAATGAGTGATGAACTGGTACAAGCGATTAACACAGTGATCAGGTCGTGTCGCATAACACCAACAATAACCGTGTTTTTGTTAACGATTTGCCACGTTGGAAATTGAGTGTGCTGGAATCGCATGTGCCTATGTGAATTATGTGATCCACGTGAAGTTCTAATCTGATCCAGGTGCTGATCCAAAGCTAATTGTATTGATAACTGTGTAAAATCTATGGCGAAACTATAAATTGCCTGTGATACAGCGTGCAGTAGTTCAGTTTCCACTTTGTATTCTAGTAAATTGTTACAAAAAATTACAGCATAATAAAGAGATGACTATAAGTAATTTAATATCTAAATCAAATGAGGCGGATACCATGTCTGGCGCCATCACTATTTCTGCATTAAGTAATGGTTTCGAAACAACAAATATATCGTCACCGCCGCCGCCCGTCGAGAATGCTGGGGTAATAATCACCGCGGAATCTGAGGGAGTTGTTTTTGCTCATGTACAGCCACTGCTGCTGTATTGAATTTAGTCTGACATTGTGGTATCAATTGAAAGTTAAAAGTGGTTTCGGGTGACATTGAAATCTGTTGATATTATGACGTAATATTGCGTTTTTTGTATACCGTTAACTCAATGAATAGACATAACAAGAAAAAGTGCATAGCAATAAGAAACATGTGACGTCATGAGCTAAAATTTTGTAAACTTTTATAAAAGAGTGTTACAATTTAATATAAAGACCAATACAAAAATTGGAAAAATTTGCAAAACGCTGAGTTAAAGTTCATGGAAAAAACATTACGGTAAACTTAATTTCAATCAGAAAAAAATCTTTAATATAATCTACGGTGTCAAACATACTCAAGGTCAAAATACAGAGGGATTAGAAAATGCTATCATCTAGTAACGTCTGAGCATTATAGCATACAAGCACAAATTTTTTTAGAATCTGAATTACACATTAATGGAAATAACGCCTTCTTTTTCACCGTGATCCCCAAAACACCGAAAAGCGATTCCAAACACAGCAGAAACCAAGGGATTCCAAAAATGATTTTCGTGGATCTAATTTTGGCAAATTAGCAATATATAAGCTGAACGACTAAAAAGAAATATCACACCTTTTGAAAACAAATTTCAGGACGATGTTACCATACTCAAATCAAAGCGGATTTCAAGACACAATCTGTACAGAGTTAAAAATATGTTTATTTTGAAAACAAAAAATTACCTAAATTAAGAAAATCAAGACGAAAGTTAAAGTCGACAAAAGTGGGGTCCTAGGGAATTGCAAAAAATGCAGCAATCTGTATTTACTCAAATCAAAGCGCTTCTCAAGGCAAATGGAAAGACATATGAACATACGGATGCTTACACATTCACATTGCCGCCCAAGTTAGACCTATTTTTGTAGGCCTTTCTTATTATTTACATGCATATTTGTATACACAATATATAATTTTTAAGATAAATGGAAATATAGCAGAACAAATTAAAAGCTAGATTTAAAGTTGCTCAATTATATGATAAATAATAATAATAAATAAATGAATATACAGCAAAATATAAATATATAAAATATATAAAACGTATAAAAATATGTAAAAACTGAATCTTTAATGAAAAAATAGAAAAAAAATCCGAAAAAGAATATTAGTATGTCGCGCAATTTTTTAAGGAAATATTTGGGTTGAATTGAATCGGATTGGAAAAGTATTTATTTTATGTATATTGTAATTTACTTAATATTGGTCAAGAAACTTTAAATTACTGGATTGTTCAACAAACAAACAAAAAAATTTTGTTCGCTCACTATTTAAATGAATTCAGCAAAAAGTCTCAGCGGTCTATTCATATAAACGTTTTCTCTTTAAATACACTTTACACACAGGATAGGCCACTCAAATATACTTATAGAAAACCGCCTTGGAGGGCACTTTTCATGTAAGTGGATGTCCACTTGATACTTCTGATCCAGTCGTTTGGGCACGATCATCCGAATACCTCCTATATCAGGAAACCAATGTCAAAGTTGAGAGAAATGCACGATGAAGCTATATACCCCAAAATGAGGTCCTTTTTTGTAGAACCTCAAATTAAAGGTATCCCCTAGAAATTACCAATTATGCCAATGCTTTTGGAGACGTTTAATTTGGCTGCTCCAAATTCATTTGTTATTTTTTTTAACAGAATGTAATCGATCTATTGGTAACGGACTTCGCGTCAATTTATCTTTTGATTCTCAGGTGCCCTAACACAGGAATGTTTTTTAAATGCTTCACTTTGGATTTAATACGCCTCCAACTTAGACCATAGTTTTCAATACTTGGAGATCAAACCCCCATGGAACACTTTTTATTCCACTTAGAATCTTATATGGATAAGCAAGTGTCTTCAAAGAAACTTTCATATAAAAAAAATGGAAGGTATTTTTCATGTAGAATCTGTCTTGGAAGATACTTTTCATATAGAATCCCGTCAATGAAGACACTTTTCATAAAAAAAATATGTCGATAATACTTTTCGATTGTAAAGTGATCTGGAGAGGAAACTGCCTTAGAAAAAAGTTTTCAATCGGAACAGTACATTTTAGGAGCATTTTCCTACCATTAAATAAGGATTAGAATCAGAAAAATGTTACAGTTCAAAATGACCAATTTTTTTCAGTTTAATTTTTGTTAGCCTTTTTCTGATTTTTGAATTTTTGGTGTGAAAATTTCTTCAAAACAGCTACTAAAAAGTAGCATAAAGATGACTGGCACTATTTGGAGTCGAAGTGCGGATTCGGAAAGCCAAACTTATGACAGAATATTGGCTTGCTTGCAAAGTAATGTCCCCTAGGATCTGTATGATGAACTGCTAAAAACATGTAAACTTATATCGGTAGTATCTATGTATTTTAAGGGTTCGCTAATGGTTTACAAATTTTGAAAATATCAATTGCAAGTTGGAAAAAGCACTTAAATTTTACATTGAAAATTCACTTTTCCTTTCAAATACTTGCAATAAAATCAATATTTTTTATAATTGAAATGCTTTAATCAAATAAAACAGCATGTTTGACTTTATCATCTCCGATTTCAAAGAAATGCGATTTAATACTGTATCTTACAACAAGGCAAGGCAAGCTGCCGAATCCTTGACGTCAGATCATTCTGATTGCCAAATTATGGTTATGAAAATATCAAAAACTTTACTAGCCTGCTGTTACAATGTTATCAACAATTTTAGAAATACTTGATGTGCGTTACTCCCAATCTTCAAAATAAAAACAGTCTTTTGATTGACATTTATAATTTTTTTTTGTTAGAAAAGATCAAAGCTACTTTATAAATTTATTCTTTGGAAAGATATATTCCAAAACAAACCCAATGTCTTGGTGTCAGGCACCTTCATGAAAGTTCAGTTTCGTATCGGTTTTAATATTCTAAGTTTTTTTACAGTATATTAGAAATTTGGCCCTGATTTATATACAAAACGACATTGGTTCGTTTTTTCACTTGAAACGAAATTAGAAACCTCCATTGATTCACTTTCTCTTCATAATAAAACCGATATTTTGATTCAAGCACCTGAAATGAAAATATAATTTTATGTAGTTTCGCTTATTAATCTGAATTAGAATTGAAACCAAATGCAGTTTCTATCGTTTCTTGGCAGAATAGAAAGGCCCAGCTCCTCCTGATTATGATGAAAACTAAATATGGTTGAAATAATATATTTTCTGAATTTACGATATCAGGCTCTCAGTAATTTTCACAGTTACTCAAAAATTTTGTTGTTTTTTTCCTGAATTGAAAAATTCAAATGAAATACAAATTGTTTCATAAACTACATTAGAATGAAAATCGTTTCTAATTTCGCTTCGGGTGTATGAATCAAGTTCAATACAATATAGATACAGTTGTCGGAATTAGAATAAAAATTTTGTATATTCTCGATATAGATATCACAAACTGAAACAAATCGAAACAATTTTCGGATTTGATTTCGTTTCGTTTTCGTTTCTCTGAAAGAGATTTAGTGACACTAGTCGAAACTTTGCTTCAAATTATTGCTGTGATACGATCGATATCAATTTTACAATGAATTTGTGATTTACGTAATAGTTTCGAGCTGTATGATTGTTAACTAAGTTAATTGGATTGCTTTAACCACAAACTTTTTGCAACTTTGCTTGACCAATATCATTCAATATTTATTTTTTCTCATTAATTTCTTGTTAAATGTTTACGTATCCCAACTCAGTTGTAATTACGAACATCATTTCCACGGCATTTGTTAATTTCGAATTTTTCTTCCGTTTCCAGCCTGTAACAATGGGTAAGAGTTCTGAATCTCATAGTATACCTATAGCGGAAGGGCCAAATGCCGAGCATACTCTGTATCGCATAAAACGTGGCTCAACCGTGCACGTACATCCCGATGCTGGTCTCTTGGGTCGCGAAATTGTACTCTACACCAATTTTCCCGAAGACGGTAAGGTAATTTTGTGATTATCAGAAACTATTAAACTATTGTATAAAATATCTTGCGATTTAGGTAAGAAATTCAAGCGTACCGAGTACAGAATATTGGACTGGCATTTGAAAAATGGTAAAAAGATTACAACTAACAAGTATAATTCGGCCCATATCGTGGATACGGACATCTATACCGAAGTGGAAATGAATATTTCGGGAACATTTCGATTCTGGTTCCATTACAAAGATTGGTAATTCAGTTTCGTTATAAGCAAAAAGAAATTTTATTTTACTATATTTTCCTTTGCAGTCCTAAGAAAGAACTTGCTGGCTCTCTCTATGTTCAGGTTGAACCTATTTTGCATGTTGGCCCACCTGGAGCACAAAAGGTTATGCCATTGGACTCTGTTCGCTGCCAAACAGTTATATCGAAACTATTAGGCACCATCAATACCTGGGAGGCAAAACTCCGTGTGGCCAAGGAATCTGGTTATAATATGATACATTTTACACCAATACAAGAATTAGGCGGATCCAAATCTGCCTATTCCATACGCAATCAATTGCGTGTCAATCCTAATTTCGCTACTTCGAAAGGTGGCAATATCAGCTTTGATGATGTGGAAAAGATTGTAAAGAAATGTCGTCAGGAATGGGGGGTAAGTTGGTAGAGACACGTTTAACGCTGGACTCAGCAATGTATTCTCCACCGCTAGGTAGCTTCTATTTGCGACATCGTTTTAAATCATACCGCCAACGAATCCGAATGGCTATTAAAGCACCCGGATGCCACTTATTCGTGCGCCACCTGTCCTTACTTGAGGCCCGCTTTTCTACTTGATGCCCTGCTAGCCAAATGTGGCGAAGATATTGCTGAAGGGCTATTAGAGCACGTGGGGGTCCCCAAGATTATTGATCAAGAATGTCATCTAGAAGCTCTCAGCTATCAACTTCACACCACTTATTTGCCCAAGGTTAATATACACGAGTTATATCAATGCAATGTCATGAAATACTCAAATGACTTCATGGCCCTATGTCGCCAACGTGAACCTCCTACGAATGTGGCCAAACCCGAACGTTTTGGGGAGATTAAACTAATCCCCGATCCAGAGTACAAACGTTTCGGAGCCACAATCGATATGGAATTAGCCATGAATATATTTAACGCATTTCATGGTGATTGCTTTGATGAAGAATCTCGTCTTCGCCGCTGTTCCGATAATTTCCGTCGCCATCTGGAGTGGTTAAATGAGGAAGTTCGTTGTGAAATTCAAGATTACCTTAACTATGCCGTTAACAATTGCTTGGCTGGAGTCCGTTACGAACGTGTCCAGTCTGATGGACCCAGAGTTAAAGAGATTTCGGAAAAGCATAAAGTTTTCATGCAGTACTTCACGCAAATCAAGGCTCTGGGCAAGACATTGGAGGAAATCGAGAAAGGAATGTATGGCAAAATGGGTGAATTTTTCATGGCCCACAACGGCTGGGTCATGGGAGCCAGCGATCCTCTAAAAGACTTTGCAGAAGAGCAGCCTACTCGTGCCAATGTTTACTTGAAACGCGAACTTATCGCCTGGGGTGACAGTGTCAAACTCCGGTTTGGCAAGAAGCCTGAAGATAGTCCCTACTTATGGAAGCATATGACAGAGTATGTTCAGACAACTGCTCGTATATTCGATGGTGTTCGTTTAGATAATTGTCACTCAACTCCTCTACATGTGGCTGAATATCTGTTGGATGCTGCTCGCGATGTCAATCCCGATCTATATGTGGTAGCCGAACTTTTCACCAACTCCGATGCTACAGACAACGTATTTGTTAACCGCCTAGGTATTACTTCCCTCATAAGAGAAGCCTTATCAGCATGGGATTCACACGAAGAAGGTCGTTTGGTTTATCGTTATGGCGGTGAACCGGTTGGGGCATTTTTGATTAATCCTAAACGCCACTTGGCTCCAAATATTGCCCATGCTTTGTTCATGGATTTGACGCACGACAATCCATCGCCCGTCGAAAAGAGGTCCGTGTATGATATGCTGCCAACAGCGGCCTTGGTATCGATGGCTTGCTGCGCCACAGGAAGTAATAGAGGCTACGATGAACTGGTACCACATCATGTAAGTTGTGGTGAATAAGACAAAAAGAAGAAATCCCCTCTATGTTTTCCTTTTTAACTAAATTTCAAGATCCATGTCGTAGACGAAGACCGTTGCTATCAAGAATGGGAAAAAGGTGCAAGTTTCCACACTGGTATTATTGCAGCCAAAAGGGCTTTGAATCTCCTACACGGTCAACTGGCAGAAGAAGGTTTCTCCCAAGTTTTCGTCGACCAAATGGATCCTAATATTGTCGCTGTCACACGCCATTCACCCAAAACCCATCAAAGTGTTATCTTAGTGGCCCATACCGCCTTCGGTTATCCACATCCTAACTCCGGGTCCACTTTTGTTAGACCCTTGCGGTTTGAGGGCTGTTTAGATGAAATCATATTAGAGGCTGAATTTGAAATGAAAAGCGATAAGCCTTTCGATCGTCCTGCACCGTTCAAAAAGGACCCAAAAGTTTTGAATGGTTTCCAGCAATTCCAATTAAAATTGAGGGAACACATTCCATTGAATCAATCTCAAATATTCCGCCCCCAAGCTACCATAGATGGAAACGTGACGCAATTGGAATTAATAAATTTGAAGCCGGGCTCAGTGGTGGCCATTAGGTAAGTGAAACTTTCATTCGCCAACTCATTTGTAATGCGGTATATTTCTTGTAGGACTTCCTTGAAACCTGAAATTGGTAAAAATTTCGTAACCTTGCAAAATTTTATAAATAAGTTGCAATCCCAAAGTGGTGAGGACTACGCGGAGCTTGTAAAGATTACAGAGCAACTCGATTTCACCGATTTGAATAGGGTTCTATTCACATGCGATCAGGAGGAAAGGGATTTAGGTTATGGAGGAGCCGCATATGATATACCCAACTGGGGTCCCATTGTCTACTGTGGTCTTCAGGGATTTGTTTCTTTATTGACCGACATTTCGCCTCGCAATGATTTGGGTCATCCTTTATGCAATAATTTGCGTGATGGGGACTGGATGATGGGTAAGATTTTTAGTTGTTCTATCAATGACTATGAGAAAAATATTACTTTTTGTCTTCTTTGAGTCAAGTATAACCGTATGCCCTGAGAAAAAAGTTGACGGTGCTACTCTCAAACCGGTGCTTTATGGTTTTTATACTTCCCGTTTTCCAAATGGTCCAAAAATCACTCATATCACTCACTCAATAGCATAACCTAGCGATAGCATATAAACACAAAAATTGAATATCTTTTATAATATTATCTTTCAATTTTCAGATTACATTGCCAACCGTTTATCTCATCGCGTGACAACAATGCCTTTATCTAAATGGTTTAAAACGGCCTTCGAGCCTTTGAGGAATATCCCGCGCTACTTGATACCCTGTTATTTCGATGCCATAGTCAGTGGCGTCTATGAAATTATCCTTAAACGCGTTTACCAACTAATGCCTGATAACGTGAGAGAGGGTCACAGTTTCCCACAGACATTGGCATTGGCTACCCTACAATTTTTGACGGTTTGCAATTCGGCCAATTTGCCACCTTTGAGCCCAGCCCTTGCTTCACCGAAGCCGCCTGCGCAATGCGTGACGTTGTCGGCAGGTTTGCCTCACTTCTCTACGGGTTATATGCGTTGCTGGGGTCGTGACACTTTCATTTCCCTTCGTGGACTTCTATTGCTGACCGGTCGCTTCAACGAAGCCCGCTTCATAATTCTAGGCTTTGGCCAGTGTATGCGCCACGGCTTGATACCAAATCTGTTGGATAATGGCACGAAGCCAAGATTTAACTGTCGCGATGCCGTGTGGTGGTGGTTGCACAGTATTAAACAATATGTTGAAGAGGTACCCCATGGTATGCATATACTGAAGGACAAAGTATCACGCATATTTCCCTACGATGACTCAGAGCATCATGAGGCCGGGAAATTCGATCAGGAGCTGATTGATGTAATGCAGGAAGCCTTGCAAGTTCACTTCCAAGGGTTGCAGTACCGCGAACGAAACGCTGGATATGAAATAGATGCTCATATGACCGATAACGGTTTCAATAACCAAATTGGCGTACACCCCGATACTGGCTTTGTTTTTGGCGGTAATCAATGGAATTGCGGTACATGGATGGACAAAATGGGCTCATCGGAAAGGGCGGGTAATCGTGGGCGTCCCAATACACCCCGAGATGGCTCCGCTGTGGAATTGATCGGCTTGCAAATGGCAGTGCTGAGGTTTATGCAATCCTTGTCCGAGAAGGGCGTAATTGAACATAAGTCAGTGACACGTAAAGGCCCCAACGGTATTTACAAATACACTTTATTTCAACAATAACCATTTAAAATATATCTTTGATGTTATAAAGGTCAAACTACCACCTGGTCTTATAAGGAATGGGCCAATCGCATTGCTGAGAATTTTGAGAAATACTTCTTTGTTACCGAAACCGAGAAGGCTCCTCTGGCGAACCAGAAAAATATCTACAAGGACAGTTATGGGGCTTCCCAAAAATGGACCGATTATCAATTGAGATGTAACTTCCCCATTAGTATGGTTGTGGCTCCCGAGATGTTTAACCCGCAGCATGCCTGGGTAGCTTTGGAAAAGGCCAGAGAACATTTACTAGGCCCCTTGGGCATGAAAACTTTAGATCCCAGTGACTGGAACTACCGTGGCAACTATGACAACTCCGACGACTCAACAGATTGTACGGTAGCTCACGGAGCCAATTACCATCAAGGACCGGAATGGGTATGGCCTATTGGTTACTATCTGAGAGCACGTTTGATATTTGCCAAAAAATGTGGCTATCTAAATGAAACTATTGCGGAAACTTGGTATGTAGGCTGATGAAAGTAGCAAAGATACAAAAACACAAATATATATAATAATTTTTCAGGAATATATTAAGAGCCCATTTGACAGAGCTACAAACTTCTCATTGGCGAGGTTTACCCGAATTGACCAATGAAAATGGTTCCTATTGCCGAGACTCATGTCGAACCCAAGCATGGAGTATTGCAACAGTAATGGAAGTATGTCTCCTTTAAAGTGACTATACATAAATATACCATGAACTAACATTTCAAATTTTGCCTTAGGTTCTCCACGATCTTCATAATTTGGGTGGCGACGTCTAAATCCTTAGTTAGTCTGCTGCAGAAAAAAAACAAAGGTTGTCCTACAATTAATGACAAGTAATACCTTAAATAACTATCCGCCACTTTGTTACGCGCTTGTCATATTCGAAATCAAAAGTACAACCATTTTTTTACTTCACTCAGTTTATGTATCAAACAAGTTTGTGTATGAATTTGTTAGTTTGTTTTTTAAGTAGCTTGCCGTTTTCCCAATCTAAACGAATAATTTATTGGCCTTTAGAACAAATCAGAAATAATGTACAAACTAGTAGCAAATGTTGTTAACAAATTTAAATTTGAATAAACTGCATAAAAGCAAGCTAATCATTTCTACATATGTCTGTCTCTTCGCCTTATGAGAAATAGCTATTTCGAATTAGTCTCATATCCGAATTTCGCGGCGGTGTTATGCGTTGGTTTTCTCTATTATCTGACATCAAAGCAATTGCATATTTTCTTGAACATTTTGACAATTTATCTCGTGGGTGTTCCCCTCGTCGACTTTGGTATTCCTCTGATGGCTGGGGGTCATAATAAAATTCTGTGGGCCTGCGCCTTGGGTAGAGTTCCAGTTGGTTTGTGAAGCCAAATAAGTTCTAAGTTATGAACAAAGATTATAACAAAGGACTAGCATTAAATGATAAAATACTTACATTGGATGGGAACATTTTGGTTTGAATAGAAGTGAAAAGACAAGTAATAGATTAGAATTTTCCAAAAAAAAAAAAAATAATGTGCGAAAAATTTCAATGGCTCTGATTTTCGAAACATAAATTTAGAGATTTATCGAAATTATATGGATATGAAGTTGACAATATATTCAAAACGAAAAAAAAAAACAAAAATATATCGAAAAATACGTATTTGCTTTCTTTCATCATTATTTACTTGTTTTTCTGCGAATACAATTCCTTAAACTAGCAGACACATTTGAGCGATAAAAAAAAATATTCATTTCACACCACGGGTATATCTGTTCAAATTTAATTTAATTTCATTCATCCATAGTACAGTCCAAAAGCCAAACTAAGACAAAATTTCACCCTTTGCCGAAAATTTTTAAATAATTGACTTGATCGCCATAGAGCTCATTAATTATGTACGTTAAATATACGGACTTTTGTCTATATATTGCCCAAAATTGTGTACTTTCCCTTAATTCTGAATTAACTTTGGCGTAACTAATATTTTATAGTAGCAATAATAATAATAATAATAATAACACTATTTAATATTACGGCAGAAAAGTTTAAGATAGGGTTAAGGTTGTTCTCAAAACAACCAAATTTTTATGTATATGTGCAAAGTTAATACTAATCTCCATTCGACAGAGTTACAAACCTCTCACATGGGAGATTTCGTACTGCTGAGACTGATATCGGATTCAATCATGGAATATTACTACTGTATTGGAAGTACGTTTCCTTAAAAGTGAACATACATAAATATAACATGGATTTCAAATTACTGCTGGAATGTTTAAAAAAGTGTAAACGTTGCGCTCAAAATAACCGAATTTATGTATATTTGTGTAAAGTTTATATTATATTTTTACATGAGACCTGATGTTATGTAACCGGGTCCAAAGAAAGCACCAATTTAGTTTAAATATCATTAATCAAATTATTAATTTTTATTTTTAATTAAATTAAATTGATTTTTTTTTTTTTTTTTTTTTTTTGCTTAAAAGACAAAACTTATTGGCGGATAAATCTTAGAGATAAAATGTCTTATCCCCGAGTATTTGTTTCTACTTATCAATTTGTTTCTACTTATCAGATAAAAACCAAAATGGGTTTGGTATTTTAAAATCTGTGCAGATTAGTCAAACGAAAATTCGTAAGGACTTATTTAGTATCAGGTTTCAAAGTTTCAAAAATTAAATATGGAATAATTTAAAATATTTTAAAATTTAATAAAAATTATGGAATTCACAAGCCGCAGGTTATTTTGTTGATTTTTTGATAAAATAAATTATCAAATATTGACAGTAAAACTATTCTTTTGTGATTAAAAATAACACAAAGTAAGTTGTAATATAATTGTTATTTCATTATAAATAATACTTATTAATAATAATTATTTTTTTACATTTATTTACCAATATTGAAATAAAACTTATTTTAATATTTCTATCAATCAAAAAGTATTTAAAAATAAATTATCGTGCTCGTAAAGTATAAAACCAAATCATAAAACTAAAGAATTAAATTTAATAAATTCCCTTTGTAAGCTTTCATGTATTTTGAAGTGTTCTGAGTGAATGAGTGCTGAAAATGTTCAACATTTAAATAAGAAGTGCAGTAAACTTTAAAAATTAAGAGAATCTTCCACTATTCAGCTCATTGTGCCAATTTGAATACGAATTAAATAAAATATAATATTTTTCAAATTATTTCTAATTCATACCGCTGGTGAAAGCAATTTAAAAAAAATTGTATTGATCATTTCAAAATTAAAATCAATAACAGAAAAAACGATGACGCGATGTTCGAATGTTCGAATCAAAAGATATTACACCCCAGTTACAATGGATCGCAATTTTCTTCATGGATGTGAAATCTTACCCTCAGATAAGCGGTTATAAAAACACTGTTAGCGTCTCTGATGACAACGACTCTCAATCTATTTAGTGAAACTGTTTGTGCAGCATTCTTATTAATTGTCTAGACTCATGATATCATTTGAGGCATCAGTCGATAAAACGTTATAATTAAAATACTTGTATGTATGCCCAGATTTAGACAATGTATTATTTGAACAAAGGTGTGAATATGGAAATTCCTTCCACATCATATAGAATAACTTTTAAATGTAAAATTATATCTACTTTAGCGCTAATATTTAATGATCTATTACAACAAACGTTAAATAAATTAATTCTAATATGTTGAAGTTAAATATATCACATCAAATAACTAAAATGTATATTCACTGCAAAAGTTATATTTAGTGAGCACTGGCAATCGAAACTCATAAGCTATATCTGCGTGCACTTGTTTTGTAGATAAAAGAAGAAAACGCATCGCAGACTCAAGTTTTCTGATTCTATAGCCAAGTGGAACATTGGAGAACGCCAAGGGATTTCAAATTTTGGGAGAGCATTAAGACTACATACATATGTAGATAGTGTACTCCCAATTGCAGCATTCCGCTATGGTCAATTGTTGACTCGTATGTGGAAACTCTGATGTCTAACTTTCCTGACTTCCCCAAGTTTTGAACCTTCTTCATACGCCCATTGTACAGATTCGGATAGACTATGCAGTGGCATAGCTCCAAAATGTTACCGTTTACTGTGACACAAACTGTGTTCCATATAATTAGGTACATTTAACAAGGTATTTCTTAATGTGAAAAGTATTAATGTGGTGGAATATACTGCAATAACCATCCAATTTGTGTCCGCTATACGTAATCGTACTTGTACCGCTGTCCATCTTAGACCAATCTGTACGAATGATACGTACGACAGTAATCCGTTACTCCAAACCTCTCCCTCAGGCCTCACAATGTAGGCACTGTGGAAAAATTCGAAGCCCGGAATCACACAGTTCGCGTCAGTATCTATTATGTTCATCTAGCTTCTTCAGCAGCGGCAATATTCAATGCAATGAATATTATTACACCCGATGCCCTTAGCAAATGTTGCACTTTCCACCCCAATAAGTTTCAAAATAATGTTCAAAACTGGCTATGGTGTACAATTTAGGAATCCTGTGATGCATAAGGAATAAATTCTTAGAATGTTGCAGATTTTATTTGTGGTTACAAGCAAAAACAACTTAACTCAGAAATCAATTTCGAAAAATCGCTTTTATTGGTCGCAGTCTCTAACGTACGCGATGTCCCATCACTCCACGTGGCCAAAAAAATTCAGCACCGTTAGCCATAGTGTGGATAGCACTGCCCACTGTACTGTTTCCCCGACAGGTACGAGTTTACTAGGCGAATTCGTATATATTCAAAACGCTGGGATCAAAGTCGTGAATTGTCAAAAGGAAGAAGTCTGAGCCATTAATCTTGTTCCCACTTTTCAGCCTTGCTTTTTTGGGGATGTCCTGTTGCTGTTCGAGGGATGGAGAATTAATCATTTCAATAACTGAACAACTGTAGAAAACAATCCAGTACTTAAAGCATAATATGCCAATGTTTCATTATGCACAGGCTAGAAAAACAACAAATTGTCTTTTTACGTATATGTTACATATTGGGCGGTGAGCCCACCCGATTGCGAGATATCTTTGTATCTTGTGGCAGCTATATTCGATACAACCAACATATATGTGGGAAAGGGCTGCATTAAAACAGGAACCGATATGATTTATTTTCAGTACAAATTGTATCCAGGCAAACATAGCATAAGGTGTTTAAATTCCGAAGAAAAATATAGCAATTACACAGTGTATGCATTTAAATGAAAGCTGTTTTAAAGGGCTCAAATTTGGATGCCGTTGGTGGCAAACTTAAGCCCTTTAAAACAGCTTTCATTTAAAGGGACGTATAAATAAAAGACTAATATTAACTCAATGCTCTATCGAAATGTAATAAATAACGACACCAATAGTTTTTTCTCAAGATTTTACGGTTTATTGTTTTTTTTTTACACATCTTAATAAACCTTATAAGTCATCTTTTTACAAATAAATAAATAAAAATATCTTAAATGCTTATCTTAACGCAATGTTAAAGGTACGGATTGATTTCATTAAATTTCATAGATTTCTACTTGTTTCTCACGTTTTTTATACAATTGAGTAGAATTTTTTTAACAAAAATATATTTTTTTATTCAGCTAATTACTACTAAATGCGAGTAAAATGTACATTTACGTATTATTTCTACACTTGTTTAGACAAAATTGTGGGTTGGTTCGTTTGTTTCATATTTTGTATAAATATAAGTAGAAAATGCAGTACTAATCCTGATCTTTTAAAGATTTTAATTCACGGCCAATGGTCATTTCTAGACCTCCAGTCAAACTAGATGCCATTAGACTACTATCGAGTTCAATTTTTGGTTCGATTAAACAGTTTTCTTTTTTTTCATTGTGATACGATCGTTTTATTCGACGGTTATCTTTTTCGGAGTTCTGTGATTTCTGCATGATATCTTCTTTGTTCTCGCGCAATTCTAAAATTTCTCTTCTTATTGAATCCACATTTATTTTTTCTAAATCTTTTGTATGGTTGGTAACCGTAAGATTACTAACTTTTAACTTGACCTGGTTTTCGTTATTTACCAATTTCGGTTTTAAAGTTTCATTTATTTTAGCTTGCGATGCATTAATTAAAAGAGCCAGCGGTAATGGCAAACGTTTATCGACGTTGCTGACATTACGTACGTGTTCAATTAATTCACCGGTTTTATAAGAAAGCGGCTCATAAACAGTTTCGTTAACACTTTGATTTGTTACATTTCTATTGTCCGTTAAAATGGAGATTAAGGGTCCCTTATTGGGCTTAGCGCCGTTCATATCATTTGCGATATTTGCGTCTATTTCAGGGCCTATTTTAGGCGGTTCACTGGAAGATGGCGAAAGTACATCTTGTTCCTTCTGTTGTACTTTACGCTCGATTTGTTCAAATTTTTCAACCACTTCACCCAGTTTTTCCGCCACTAAATTTTGTGTTTCTTGATTTTGCTTGACCAATTCTTCTTTTAGCTCTTCCACTTTTTTTTCAAGCAAATCCTTGGTCTTCTCTAATTCCTCTTTAGTTTTCTTAAGTTCCTCATTTTCTTGTTTCTTTTGCAATTTCTGTTCCTCTTTTGCAATGTCTTCATCTTTCTTAATGGCATCATTATCGATGGTTTGTTGTTGGATCTCCAAATTGGACGTGGTTTTTGTGTTATTCGGACTTTTATCGATCTGTGGTTGTTTATTTTCGATTTTAAGATCTGTTAAATTACGATTTTCATCCTGATCCATTATTTTCATTTTAGCATCCAAATTTACGTTCGATGCCGGTTTCTCTTCAGCCTGCATAAGTTTAGGTAGTTTTATTGCATCTTCCTTTACTTTTACATCATTTGATGAATGTGATTCGTCTACCGGCATTGGAGGTGGTACTGGTTTCTCTACATTTGGAGTTATATGTGAAATATTTATCTTTACAATCGTCTCTTTAGCTCCCAGCAGATTTTTATTTTCTTCCTCTTTGGCAAACTTTTTCTCGATAGCTTTCTCAATATTCTTAATTTGTTCATCTATTAGATCTTTTGGCAGCTCTGTAGACTTTAAGAGATTTTCGTCAATTTTGGGCAACTCCAAATGAGATCCCGAATTTTTCTCATCGATAGCCGAGAGATTTGCATAAGTACCTAATATCATTAAGCAAAAGCCGCCAATAACAATAAATTGAGCCAAAGTCCGTTCGGTGGTGTCTTTTCGAATAATTTTGCGGAAACATGCAGCTGGAAACATAATGCAGATAGCAACACCTATGGTGGAGCCCACTAAACCTATAACCAATTCTACAGAGGGTATCATTAGAGCAACACCAAATGAGAAAATCACTATGAAGACTGTGATTGTTTTAAATCTGGCTTCCGGTATGTAGGCAGAGACGTCCATTTGCCCCTGGAAAATAAAATCAGAAAAGCTATAAAAAAAAATATTGCACATGTAGGAGGAAATCTGAAACGAAAACTATTTTATTTTTACTGTAGGAATACTTTTTTTTCATACATTTTAATTAAATGTACCTAAAAATAGCATTGTCATCAAAAGACCTTGAATACGAAAGGTATTGTAATGTCAAAAACATTAAATTTTGGAGCGGTATTTTGGTTTTAAATCCGATTTGTAGAGGCGCAGAAAGGAATATTAAATTAAATTAAATTCGAGTGGCACTACACAAAACTTAAAAGAAAATTAGGAAAACTAGTATATCAAGTTGTACTAGCATCCGAACGATTAGATATTATTTCAGATAGTGAATATTGTGTTTTAAACACTACGCATTTTTAATGCTTTTAATGTCAAAAATATTGTTATGCGTTGAGTCTGTGATCATGCGAACGACAGTGGAGTGTGCTAATCATCGCGCCACAGTCGATCGTGACATATAAATTATATCATTCAAAAAAGTGCACGTTGTTATGATAAATCAACATTGACGACCATATTTTTTTCGTTTCAGACAATGCGGTATTGCATAAAATGTACCACTATATCCTGTTCTGTATAAATATATATATTTAGCAGATCCAAAAGTTGGTTAAACTTATCTTCACCGATTTGCAAGAAACACGGACTTAACAGGGCTCAATTGGATCATCAGACAACCCTAAAATCACTTTGTTTATTGCTCTCCCAAAGCCTTCGCACATTCATTTCATTTCATTTAATTTGTTACACAGTCTTGTAATTTAAAGCCTTTTGGCCAATATTAAGCAAATTATAAAATGCATAAAATAAATACTACTGGAATTAAAAACAAAAAAAATATAACTTAGAATATAACATCAAACTAGCTAGTAACTATTAACTTATAACGCTCAAATTAAAGTGCACTAAAAATAGACAAAATGGAAGGAAATAAAAATAATGAAACAAATTTAAATATTGAATGATATAGGTCAGTCTAAATTGCAAGTTTTTTTAATTAAATGAAAAATTTTACAGATCCAAATTGTTAAGTAAATCACAATATGCATAAAAGAAAATAAATACTACTCCAAAGTAAATGTAAAAATGTATATAAAATAAAAATCGATTACATAAAATCATATATTTAATAATAATTAACAAATATTACTCGTAAATACAAGATTAAGATGTAAAAGAATATTCACCTATGTCAACTGCATATGATAGATAAATCTATTACGAAATATTGCGTATGACACATTTAAATTTCTAAGCTCAATTGGTAATGAATGCATTGCTACGAGCTACTCTTACATTAAAAGATCGTGCTGTAAGATGGCAAAGTTTGGAGATAAACAATTGCCTTCTACGAACGGAATGACAAAATTTAAAAGTTTCATATTGAAAACGTTGATGTTGGTTAGAATATATTTTGTAAAAACATAAAAACAATCGCACATCACCAAATGCAGGAAATGAACATCCAAATTTAAGCACAAAAGGTATTATATGTGCACGTCTCTTGAGGAGAAAGGTGTAGCGAACAGCTCTGTTCACAAATAATTGAAGGAGTTTCATATATGACTAGTAGCAGAGTATACCTCTAAGCAGTACATAATATTTGGCATAACTAAGGCATGAACCAGTTGCTTTTTCACATATGGCTCAATGCATAGTTAACACTTAAAACAACATGATTTATGTGCTTCTCAAAGCGCAGTTTATTATCTAATAAGACTCCCAAACATTTCATGTTACGCACAAACTGTAAATTAGAACCATTATAAACTACTCGCAACTAGTTCGGTTTGAATAAAGCTTAGACTTAGAAGAATTGATACAAAGCCTATTCTCCGACATTCAATCATGTAACCTATCAAGCACATAATTAATTTTCTCCAGAAGAGCGTCTAGAAACTGGTAATCCCCTTTAAATAGCAAATGAATATCATCAGCAAAGACATACGGGTTACACAGAATATCAAATTTGGAAAAAGATTGTTGATGCAAAGAGTGATGAGAATTGGACCCAAGACTGAACCTTGCGGCACCCCACTCTTTACGCTGACACAAACCTTTTGCTTCCTTGATGGAAGATAGGAGTAAATTAAACTGCAAGCATTATTTGCAAAAATGTAAAAATTATATAACTTATAAATCAAAAATTTATGATCCACTCGATCAAACGCCTTTTCTAGATCCAGTGACATCAGTATACATAATTTGCTCCCATTGAAAATTTCCAAAGAAGTAGTGCTCCTATTCTTTTGGAAGCCGCATTGACAATCATCCAAAAAAGACCTGACCTCGAGATATTTGGTTAATTGGATCTTCTAGATATGCTCCAATCTTTGACAAAATTGCCAAAATTGAAAATGGCCTGTAACAACAGAGTGTTGAGTCTTTTTTACCACAGGAACCATTTTTGCTAATTTCCATGCTCATGGAGACTCAGATGTAGTTAAGATGGTGTTCACAATATATAGCTAATGAGTTGAAATGTAAGGGAATAATAATTTTAAAAATTTCTAAGAAAATGCGTCACAGCCGGCTGCATAAGACTTAATCATTATAAACGCTTTCTCCAAGTCGCATAGGTCAACACATTGAAACGAAAAAAAAAACCCTCTCCCGCTGTGGGAAATTCATAACATTATCACCATATGAATCCAATTGATAGCTTACAAACGTCTTATTGAGTTCATTAACATTCTCGTCACTCGGAAAAGATTTGTCTGAAGAAAGCCCGTTAGTTGTTAATAAATTGCATAAGTCTTTCGTTGATTTACACCTAAGTGCACTGGAATGTGCATCAATCTTTCCCTTTCTGATCACAGATTTAGTCCCATTTTATTCATTCGTCCATTTAATTTCATTCATTGAATTTAAAAAGATTGGTGTTGAAACAATCGAACTTGTTCACTTAATTTTGAAAGACATTTTTTTCCTCTTTTTTTGATCTTAAATCGGCTTGTTAGCATCTTTTGTGTTTTGTTTGGGCTTACTAGAATGTCTAATTCTGTTGCGGATAGCAGAAAGTAATAAAATTAAGCTATTTTTTAATTGAGTCTTTGAGTCTTTTTTACTGCACCATTAATTCGTACACTATATCTTGATTTGAGTGTGCAGAAATTGCAGACTATGCAAAAGTATGACTTGACAGCAATGCAAATAACAAGTGATAACATAGGCGTGATTTCGAACGGTTATCTAGTGCCTGCAAATGAATGCTTTACAAAGTTTATAATTTTAATTTTACGAAAATTTAGAATATTTTGACTCTATTTGTAAGAGACATTATTATTAGTATCAGTAACATTATTTAAAACTTTACGATCGGCAAGCTCTGGTTTTAAATGTGTTATAAGCGTTTGTTAAAATTCATTGACCACCAATATTGGTTTTGCAATATACACATGTGGCATGGTATTAATTTTCCTAAAACGGACTCTAGTCTGTTTTATGATCGGTAGCGTATTCAGCTGTGCATCTATGTACTCGTATCTTTGCGTCCTTCAACTTACTACAACAAGTGATAAAATTTAAAATGCATACTTTACTGTCATTTGCATTTGAGTGGAATTGGTTCTTTCTCATACTTTTTTCAACTTTATGTATATATCTGAAAAGCTGTTATGTTATAGATTTTTTTTTGCCTTTCTGAGATATATGTGATAAAAGTGGTCGCCTATAAACAACTTTGCCATTAGCTAATGCTTACCCCACTTGTCAAAGTCAATCGGAGTTGATATTCTGGGGTTGCCAAAGCATTTCAATGTACAAATGGAGCACAATTAAATGGAAAAATCGATAAGCAAATTTTTTGTCTAGTCCATTCTTCTTGAAGGCAAAAAAGCTCCTTAAGTAGATTCTAAAACAAACATGTGGGCATCGTTTTGTCAAAATTTACTTCTATAAGTGGAATGTCGTTCTTCATTATTTCTAGAACCGAAATTTTGTTCATTTGTCTTCACTTAGAAAACAAGACAGACAAGAACTTGGGAGCTACCTTAGCGCTGCAACCATTTTTACATCTAAACACAAAGAATATATGAAACAACTAAAATTCTCTTACTCAAGTTTTTGTATCGAAAAAACGTACCATGTCGATTAAAAATTGTCAACTTTAATTTGTAACAATGTAACAGCACTTACTTTAAATAAAACTTTGGGAAGGGAGAGTTAGAATATGACATGGAAACTATAATTTGAGAATTACGTCCGTATCAGTCTGATTATTGAAATCTTTGACAGTTGTCAAGCCAGTATTGCACTTTGGAAGCAGGAAACGGACAACCTGTACAATTATTACAGAACTATTTCTTAACAGAATTTTGTTTTTCATACTTCATAGAACGCTTATAGTCATTTTTATCTCCATTTGATATCATGTATGGCTTCTGAGAAACTTGAAATTGAACATTTAAAAAAGACCATTCCAATGAATACTTTTTTTAGTCACAATTTCGTTATTAACCTATCTGGCCATTTTTAAGGACATATTTTCTCTAAGATTTTCCAACTACAGCGCTTTAAAAAATGTTTTTCGACACGAAACTGTTTTAAAATGTCTGAACCTTATTTCATAACTCTGATTTCTTCTAGCCCTAGGTTTATAAAGTTTTTAGTTAATAAAGCTTCCATTTACATACCTTACGATAAAGCAAGGAATACAAACTTGCTCTGCATGGAAATATAACCAGCGGAAAACTAAAGGCCACCGATAAGACAAAACCAATTTTGATAACATCACTGCCGAAAGATTGTGATAAATTTACCAGGATATTACCTAAAATGGAAAAATATGTCTAATATTTATGGTGAAAGTTATTGGAATTAGCATACCGGAAAAAGTTTGCGTACAAAAAGCTACATAGCCAAAGAATCCTACAGCGATGTATACAAATGTGCAGATCCAAGTGGCATTACGCACAATGCTATTTAATTTATCTAAACTTTGGTTATTGATGCTGGTAAACACTTCGAAAATTTGCCTGAAATTATATAACTGACATTATACAGAAATGCTCATACTTAAGTGCAATCTCCACTTACATTTGACACGATAGAGCCATGCTAAAGATGGGCAAACACTGCAACACACCACTCGGCTGCCAATATACCACTCTTTCCGTCCAATCATTAGCAACCACATGTGGTTTGGATTCTAATATAATTTTAACCACCAAACAAACGTAAAAACCTATGGAAGCAGTGCACACTGTTGAAAGGCTATCAACATTTTTTAACATTCCCAAGGGTATGACACAAAATAATGTAACACCGCACATAATAAGTGTACGTAAATGATGATGATCATTTTCCAAAGAAAACATTTTAGAGACTATCTGCGGTCCCAAATCGCCAACCACAACGAAATACGTGATGCATGTACCCAACAGATAACCTATGATACATAATTCTACCAATAGTTTGCCGGAGGTGCCAAACGCATGAAAGCCTTTAAATACAACAGAAAGATGGTGCGATATTTGTGGTTTAAGAGATATTCATTAGCTTACCTAAAAGTTCAAAGCTTTTTCTTCGTGTTAACAAGGACGTCTTTATAAGATAATGACAGCAAATTCGTGTTATCCAACTGCTTAAAATGAGCAAAACCACAGACAGAACAACGCCGCACTAAAAAGATATTAATGATGGATAAAGTGTATTAATTCAAAAAATTTGAGTCGTTGATTTAATTTTCATTTCTGTCTTTCTTTGAGACTATCACAAATTTATCTAAATACTACAGAATATTTCCTAAAATTCTTACATTTCAAGCTAAGAATATACCTTTGCTTAACTCTGCATTTGTTGTTTTGAGGTTCAAAAATCAGTGTTATGCATGTTCGTTATAACTTTCGAAATATTCGGAGTTTTAAATTTGCATATAGTGTACACACTTTGATTTAATGCATATAGATTTTTATGCATTTATTGAGTGAACGCTTTTGAGTGAGAATATTCATGATGCATTTACTGCACAATGTTTTCACTCAATATATATGTATGGGGCTATTTGGGAACGGAAATATTTTTATAACCATTTCAATATTTTAAATCAGATCAAAAAGCACTCAATGGAAACAAAACGCAGCTTGTTGAGAATAAAATATTGGTCGATGAGCTCTCTTCTTTCTGGGCTTTAGCAGCAGCATCTCGATAAGTATTCCTCTGAACATATATTATAATATAATACTGGTGTTTCACATAGAATAAAAATTTTGCATACGCTTAATTCAAAATTATAATCTGAACATTACATTTATAAGAATCTTAATCTAAAATCAGTGATGGGCATATTGCACTAGATTCTTAGTGCACTAAAAATTAACAAATTAGTGGTAGTGCTATTAAAATTTCACTACCACTAAATGGTTAGTGGTAGTGCAAAATCAAATTGCACTACCACTAAACATTTAGTGGTATTTAAAAAAAAAATTGCACTACCACTAAATTTTAGTGTTATTTAAAAAAAAAATTGCACTACCAATAAATTTTAGTGGTATTTAAAAAAAAAAAATTGCACTATTTAGTGGCATTGGAAAATAGTCAATGAACGCCTGAGGAAGTTTAGTTTTCTATATTAAAATGCTTCATTATTAAATAAAATTGCTACACTTTGATTATTTTCCAATGCCACTAAATAGTGCAATTTTTTTTTAAATACCACTAAATGTTTAGTGGTAGTGCAATTTGATTTTGCACTACCACTAACCATTTAGTGGTAGTGAAATTTAAATTGCACTACCACTACTTGTTTATTGATAGTGAAATCGTTAGTGCACTAAAAATATAGTGCAATATGCCCATCTATGTCTAAAATAAAGTACTAGTATTGTGACAGTATATGTCATTTGATACGTCAAAGATATAACATCTGGAAGGAAATTTGTAAAATGTCAAATACAACAAAAAAATTTAATATTATCAATTGAGCAGCAAGGTTCTAATTGCCGCAATACTCGCTGCAATTGTCTGAAAGCAAATTAAATATCACTATACTGTTGTTTTTAAGAAGAAAGATGTAAATAAACCTAAATAACAGCTAAATTTTGTGGAGAAGACACTGGCGTTTGTAAAGGTATTAAAAAACAAAAGAAAATATTAAAAAAAAAGCATTTATTATAAGAAAAATGTTACTACTTCAGAAAATCAAATATTTCACCTTCTCTTCAACGGAGCACGTATTTAAAAACAAATTAATTAAAATAATTATACACCCATAGGAACGAAGTTATATATCATTCGACACGTCAATAACATCTTGTAGGAAGTGTCTAAAATATCAAATACCAAAAAAAAAAAACCGAATGTTATCAACTTATAAACAAGCTCTTGGACTGCAATACTCGCTGCAATTGCCTGAAATCTAATTATCACTGTTTTAACCTTAATGACATTTTATGATTGTTGTACATCTTTATGAAACTTCTTAAAACTTGACATAGATTAATATTTTCCTAGATGCTAGCCGAGGCTTGTAAACGGGTATTGTCTCCAACTCCCTTTCTGATAGCTCCCACTCAAATTGATCTGAAATTCGACATTTATAATATTTGCTCAAATTTAAGAAAATCATCGAATTATTATTATCATTATTAATTATTTCAATATCTCCCATACACATAGCCGATTTATCTCATACGTTCTGAGGTTGACCACTTAATCTAGTTGCGTTAAATTCCGTTAAACTTAGTACATGTTAAAGGTTTACTAAAGTAAGATCCTAAAATGAAAATAAATCGCATTGCCACACTGCTGCTGGTAGCTCCCCAACAAATTGGCCAATTTTCCAAAATTCAATTTTTCACTAGTACCTGCTTGTTCGTTGACTGCAATTCGGTACAATTTAGCAATTATCAAGCTTTTATTAAACTTAATTCAGCGATTTGGAAAAATCAACGATTATTGCATAAACGAAAGACAACATATAATAATTATGATCAGTAAGTTATAATTTTACTTCTTTTATTTTGGTTTAGTTCAAAGCATTCGTTGATAAGAACCTAACGATTTAGTACGCCCCTTCTGGTATTTCGCACAACTTTAAACTAATGCAAAAAACACATTTGGTGAAGATACATATGAGTCAGTTCACCCTAGTGGACTTCCTAATGGAAAAATGTCTGCCTTTTTAAACATAAATACAATGAATGTGCAAACGTTTTTTCGCTTTCGTTTTATTCTTTTTTTTTCTTTTCTTTGAAAAATGAATAAAAATGGAGGAAAATCGTAAGATTTTTTTTAAAAAATGCAATTTAAAAAAAAAAACATTTTCCAAGTGTTGCCTTTTAAAAGTAAATACAATAAGTGTTGCACATTAATAAATTTATTATTGTTTTTTTGAAAAATTAATAAAAATGGAGAAACGTCTTATTTTCGATATTGACAAATATTTACGAATCTTGAAAGCAATTTAGAACAGATATTTTTTCAAAATACCTTGATATTCTGCAGTTGATGACCGAAAGGATTTTCGGTAGGAAATTTTAAATTTGAATGTAATGCGGCGGCTTCAATTTTTTTTTTTTTTTGATTAATCGGAAATAGGAGTATTGTATTGAATATTGGGTATTCACATTCCGTTGCAACACTTCAATGTTATTTGTACATTCATCTTACACGAATTGTTACTTTGTACAAACAAGAATTGTCTTTGCAAAAACATTTCTAAATTTACACATGTATAGATAATCTATATTATTATTATTTCTCAGTAGACCCACTCGTCAAATATATTCTACATTTGTGCTTTATATAGCTCTCACAATACGTTGCCTTTGAAATACCGGTTCAAATCTTTCAAACTATTACTTAATGAAGAATATCACCGTCGTGTCTTTTGTTACCTAATTACAGTATTGTCCATGACTATGATGTGAGACATACCTTTTGAAAACAAAACGGCATCGCCAGTATGCCAACACCAATAATACTATTGGCTAAGGTCATCACATAACCGGAATGGGCCAACATATTGCAAAAAAAAAAATTCAAGGTTGACTAACAGAGCGACAGAACACCCATAAAACCAATAAACTCTGGGCAGTATTCAAGTTCAACTTTCACTTTGCAAGTAGCATCTACGGACGATCAATTGAGAGTGGTGTTGTTGTAAAGTCTTGTTTAGTTACGAAGAAATTATAAAGCAGCTAAAAAGAAAAAGAAATTATTTATTGAAATCGTTTCATTGCAGCTCTCCACGTCGCCACTAAGATCACTCACTGTTAAATGTTGATGGTTTGACGGGGAAGATGATAATTGGGTTTGTCCAAAACAGCACAACGCAGAAAAGTGTCAATTCAAAGTTTGGTATAACTTCACTGTGCGCATTTTGTTAGCAATGATTTGTTAAAAGATATGTATATACGAGTATGATAACGAGATAGCACTTCCTCAGTACTTGTGTACTTGTTTACAAACCGAACTGGCAAAAACGGGCATTAGCCAAAACGTCAGCAAAAGCATTCGGAAGTATTTTGTTTTATTCTTCAGCTATATGTACACTTATACGTTTGGTGGTATCAACAGACGGCAAATAGCTTTTTCCGGAATTTGTTATATCTTAATATTCGTTATTGTTTTCTTTATTTTCCTTTGTTGTACGTAAGGAGATGTTAATGATATCAGCTGTTTTTTAGGCAAACGTAGAGTTGTTGTTATGGTCGTAGAGTTGTTATTGCGATAAAGAAGGCTTACCATTATTGACTAACATGAATTTCTTTTCTGAAATGTCAAAGCACCCTGTCCTGTGACAGATTTTTACTTTGGTGGTTTTATGGATCGCCATTGGTAGAGATTACACATCAACAGATCCAAAAGTTTAAAATTTGTAAGGAATAGCCAAAATACTCGCTAAGAATGCCTGCATTGCCAACGAGCAGCAACAAAACAATTACCTAAACATATGCTAAATAGCACTATTTGCTCGCTGCAATGCCCTGTCGGTGGCAATTTTTGAGATTACCGACATGGTTTCTATTGATACATTCACTCTTTTTATATAAACCCTATTTGTGGATAATTCGGTTAAACTTGTATACGAAGCATCAGCCAAATTACTCAAATAGGTCTAAATCTGTCAAACTGATCTGTTAGTGTGTCATCGCCTTAAGTCACATTTCATTGAATTATTTTACTACAGGGATTTTATAAAACTAAAAAACTGTTTTCACTACAAAAAACACAGACGAAGGGTTCAAGCAAAAGTTCACATATTCTTTACTTACAACTCCAAAACACACGAAAAGGCCTAATTTGGAAAGAAAAAAACTCTTCTTTAAGGTTTCTCAAGTTATGATTACAATATTGCCGAAGTTGAAAAACAGTTTTTCATCGTTTGGTGTTTATGATTTCACATTACTAATTCACTTTCCTAACTTTTTTAAAATGTTCTTGCATTTTCTGGTAGCTTCAATTTTTTTTCGTTTTGTTTATAATGTTGCTTCTTGTATTCTATCAAAAAATAAAACTCACCAAAACTTCTCCAGTCAGGATTGTTTAGAGTAAACAAATTGTTCCATGCAAAAAACTGACCAATTTTTATGGCTCATTTATAATTATTTGGAGACTTATATGTATGGGAACTCAAGTAAAAGGTTTCTTGAATTGAATTCACAATGTGCAAAAATATACATTTCAAAAATATAATATTTTTTTTTAAGTTTTAACTTAGAAAATAAATAAACTAAACATAGGGACAAAATCAAAATGGTGTATTAAATTATATTTATTCCGTATACGAAGCATTTCTGAAAAAATTATAAAAAATTTTCTTTTTCAAAAATATGGTATTTAAAAAAACGACTTTTATAAAAATATGGCTAGAAAATTGTTGAAAATAAAAAAAAGCAAATTGGGAATTTATATAGAAAATGTGTTTCTCAAAAAATGTGACTTCTTGAAAAAGTCAGGTCTTAAAAATAAAAAAAATAAAATTTTCGGAAAAAAAATAAAATATTTAAGAAATTGTAAAAGGAAAGAAAAGAATGAAAAATGCATCAAATAGAACAATTATTTGAATTAACATTCGTAATTTGTAATAGAAATTTTGAATATTGAAAAAAGTGAATATTCTCGTAAACAGATCGGTTTTCGAAAATACAATCCAAAAATTTGAATTATTTGAAAAATGGAAATGTTTGAAAAAATAACGAGGCATTTTAAATATATTTGAAATGGAGAAATTGGTGTCGTTATCAATTTTAATTTTCAAATTTTTGAACTTTTTTTACAGAAGGAGTTGTGTTTTGGCTGGCTAAGGTAATCTCGAAACACAACGTATCGGTGGCTATGTTAACTAAATTTAATTAAAGATGTTTTTATAATTTCATTTTCAATCTTCCACATGCATTTCTATATAATAATATAATAGGTGAATTATATCGAAAATTAATTTGTAGGTGTAATAAACAAATTGGCAAGCATAATCGAAATTATTTGCTAAAGATTGTTCAGGCTCTGCATAGATCCTTTTACACAACTGATTCGCAAAAGGGTGATAAAATTGATTCAGAACGACTGTATTTCGTGAACGTCTTGTTAGATGGCAATGCTTTGCGCACTTGGGATTGGCAGTTCTCCGCAATATTTACATATATCAACATTCTCTACAGTACTGACAACTTTGGAAATCGAAAATTTTCGAAACTGGCAATACCCAGCCCTTTTGTTTTTCTTTCCGCTCCGTAAATTGAAACGTCAAGATGGCTGAGGTAAAATTATGTGGCGAAATCTTGAAAAATACCACACATCCTTCGCAAAATGAGAAATTTATCGTTTGAAATATGTGAATAATTCAATTGTGAACAAGATGTTGAATCCATTTTAAAATTCTATTCCCTAAACTCAAAGCCTTGTTGCGTGCAAAGGTTGTAATAGGTGTTTTTTTTTTTTTTTTTAAATTTGTTCTAGGTCGAAGAAGTCAAGAAGAAGCGTACCTTCAAGAAGTACACCTACCGTGGTGTCGATTTGGACCAATTGCTGGATATGCCCAAGTAAGTCTTTCTTAAGTACCATGCCCGAGAGAACGGATCTACAATGAATATTCGTTTTTTTTATTCACTTTGTTTTAGTAATCAGTTGGTTGAATTGATGCACAGTCGGGCCCGCAGACGTTTCTCCCGTGGTTTGAAACGCAAACCCATGGCATTGATCAAGAAATTGCGCAAAGCCAAGAAGGAGGCCCCACCAAATGAAAAACCCGAAATTGTCAAGACCCACTTGAGAAACATGATTGTCGTTCCCGAAATGACTGGCTCTATCATTGGTGTCTACAACGGCAAGGATTTCGGTCAAGTTGAAGTTAAGCCTGAAATGATTGGTCACTACTTGGGTGAATTCGTGTTGACCTACAAGCCAGTTAAGCACGGTCGTCCCGGTATTGGTGCTACCCACAGCTCCAGATTCATTCCATTGAAGTAAATGGGTGGATGCATTTTTTTTATTTTTGTTGGAAGTTCGCCTCAATAAATAACATCTCCTGCGTAACATCTAAAAGAAAAGATTTATAGTTTTTTAATTATATTGTGCCGTCTATGTAATGCATATTGTATTTGATTTATTAGGAAGATGAAACTCGAAGATCCACAGAAGTTTATTGAGAAAATAAAAGGAACCATTAAGATGTGCATAAATCCGCAAGTGGATTTTGTTGGGCGAAACGGAGGAATTAAGCAGCTTACATTGTCAGTAAGGGAGCAACATAAACGTTTCGTAGCTTGATTTCAAGTTGTAGATGAAGTAGTGAAATAACGACTATATATAGCAGTTTGTCACATGTCTACGCATTCTTGATAATCTAATTGGATACCAAACTCCCACTCTCCTGAGTCTTTTGGAGCGATGATAGCTAGTTGGAAATGAACAGAATTTCGCCCTACATGTCTCTTAGTATTATCCGCCTTCGAATTTGCTTAATTTTTTTTTTTACTTTTACCAAAATGCCAACGATTATTATATAGTAATTAATTATGAACAATACAACTCTTATTTAACTCATGTAATGCCTGTCTTCAACAGCAATTTCGATAAGACTTAATTACCTTCAAGTTCTCAGCGTATGCCTGATTTAGCATGCTTTATGTTGGCGCACAATGAACAATGGGAATGCTGAGGCTGTCGGCTCCGCCAGGGCCCATGCGAGAAACCGAAAAGCTGTTTACACATCAAAAAAATAAATAAAATACGAATAATTTTCCAGTTCATAATTCTATACAGAAAAGAGGCTGTTACCATAATATGTGTCGCTTAGTTCGTTGGCAAAGCAAACGAATAACGATTTGCGTTCGTCTTTGCAATTCGAATAGATTTTCGTTTTAGTTTTCATTTCATTATTGAGTAGAGCCAACATAAAACTGTTATTTTAGTGTGAACTAATTAATATAAAGATATATTGAAAAAATATATAATGATAATATTGTTTTTTAAAAACTTTGGTGGCTGACGAAAACTTGTACGTGTTTTATAAAAACCCTGTTAGCAATGCTTTCACTCACAAAGGATTTTTCCGTCAACCGTTTTGAACGTTTTTTGGAAACAGGCTGAAAATGTATGTGTGAAGCTAATAATTAAAATAAATGTTCGTAGACCAACCCGCGGTTATAGCGAACAACAAATTAAGTGGCGTTAGGTCAAAATCGAGTTTATTTTTTTAAATTTCATTTTAAGGGAGCACATATAAATAACTAGTCTGAATTTGTACAAATTGTCCACAAAAACTCCCTCATATACCCAAAAAAGCTTGCAAAGAGGAAAAATAGGAGCGCGGGGTAACAGTGAAATGCTGGGGAATTTGCAAGCTTCTGAAACCAATTGTGAAAAATTCATAAGTTCCAAAAGTGCAACAATAAATAAATACATTCTCTCAAGGGTTTACTATACCATCCGAAATACTTTTACGGGGTCAGAGGCGAGATGTGTAGAAAGTGCGTCCTGCACAATTTGATGGTCTTGCCAGAATTCGTCAATATTTAGTTTCCCACCAAACAATAACGTAAGCACCTACAAAATAAATGTATATGCTTACTTTTGCAAAGATCTGTAAAATATGTAAGTTTAACACATTGGCGTAACTTCAAATAAATCGTCACTCCGTCGAAACGTCAGTTACTAAAATCTTCTCCTTGAGGTATGAATGCATCTGCGGTATCAATGCTTCATCCAATGTAATTATATCTGGGAATCGATATATACAAATCGGCCTTTTCGAGTGGCAAATGTTTATATATATATGTATGTACCAAGGAGCTTTTTGCTTGTCATTGTTAAGAAAAAAGACCACCATATTCGTACCATATTGGTTGTTCCTATAAAACTACACTTTGCACCATATATTTTATATATTTATTTTTAGACAAAGAAAGCGTCGTAAGTAAGCATAAGTAAAGTATCCTACTTTTCATATAGAAAAGAATCTCGAAAGACACTTCATATACAAAAACGTCTCGGAAGATAATTTTCATACAGAAAAGTAGTATCTCGGATTACACTTTCATACAGAAAAGGATCACGAAAGAAACTTCTCATAAAGAAAACTGTGTTGAAAGATACTTTTCGTGGGGAAAAATGCATGGATGACAATATTATTATTGAAGACGCTTCTCGTGTAGAAATGTTTATTAGGAAACTTCTTCATATGAAAAGTGTCTTTCAAAACACATCTTCATACATATGAAAAATATATTCTAATATCCTTTTTGCTTTGAAAAACATCATCTTCAATGAAAAATACAAACTTTCACACGAAAAGCGTCCTCCAAGGTACTTTTCCATATGAAAAGTATTTTCAATGATACGTTCTCTTGGATTCCAAGTTTGCTCAAACTGTTAAACCTACCTTAAATTCATTATTTACTTTGGTTTGCCATTCAGCAACAACGAGCCACTTCGATAGTGAAAAAGAATATTTTGGATAGAGAACATGTTTATGTTATATTTTCCCGTATCTCCATGAATTTCTTTTGTATTTTAAATTATTTGACAATTATTTTCATCAAGATTATTCCAAAACAACAACAAAGTTGGTTTATAATTCCACCAATAAAAATCTTGATCGCAACTAACAAAGTAGCTGTCAGTAATTATAATATTTATTTGAATTTATTTAAAATCAACTACGGATTTGTGGAACTACGTAATCACGAAATTTTTTCGGTCTATGTTAAGTTGAATTCCATAATAATTGCATTGTTTTGAATTGAGCCTATTGTGAAGAACGTCTCTTAGCTTGAGAGGTTTTAGAACAAGTGTTATGCTATAATTGCATTTAGAAGCCATTTGGAAAATAAAGGTTACTATTACATTTTTAAACAGCAACTAAATGTTCGCGTATTACGTAAAAATTTTTAGATATGCTGAAAAAATGTATATTATTAAATACAATTGCTTAATATTTGTAATTATTTCTGAACTTATTTTTAACACACATTCGGAATTTGCAATATGACGCCAAACAGATGTGATAATTAGGCCTCTGATTGGAAATAATGATCCATCATAATCGAACTTTTGTCACAATTCGAATCATTGCTTTTAACCAATATGGAAGTAATTTCGCATAACCTATTCCAATATAAATTTTGTATTTCATTTCATTTAATTTATTGTACAATTTGTAATTTATAAGCCTAAACGCCAATTTTTAATCAAATTACAATTTAACACTATTTGGGAAAAAAAACTACTCTCTGAAATTATTAATATATTATTAATATATTGTTTGATATAAAAAATAACAAAATACAAATATGAATGACATAAATTAAAAAACCTAAGTTCCCAGATGCTAAAAAGCAACATATTGAAAACTAAAATTCAATATAACATATTTTTAAGCAGATGTTTGTAAAGGACGGTAGGGTTCTATTGCGAAATGCATTAACGCATTCGGAAGTACTTTAAACACGGTCGACTCTCAAATGAAATGCCTTCTCTCATAAGCAATTCAATTTTAGTGTAATTAGCTACTTATTTCGACAGGAGAGCGACAAAAATGAACATATTCTAAAGAAACTGCAAGCATATCCCTAATTACAATTCGTAAAAGATAAATAATGATTAATATTGAACGTAAATTTCAAAAGAACAGCACAAAAAGCACGTCACTTCTGAGGTTATGTGAATGCCGTATATTAATGACATCCGATTAAGTGTTCAGAATTCTATTTTTAGTATTTATGCTGATAGTTTTCAGTTATTTGTTTCAACTTATTTCATTACGTAATATTTGTGACTGGGTTTCTATGAAACAAAATTCGTATGAATGTAGGAAAAACTAAATGTATTGTATTTCAGAATGGTCATGATACACTTGTACGTTACATTTTAGTTCAAAACAATATATTTATTTCCGAAAACGAAGTGTCATGCCTTGGATTCGTGATTGATGCTGAATTGAAGTTTACAGCGTATATTTATTGCTGCAAAGTGAACAAAGCGTTAAAGAAATTATATCGCCTCGAAATAATATTGCCCGTTCGAGTAAGATGCAATCTAGCTCATGCTGCCCTAATGCCTCACATTATGTATGTCATTGAAGTATCTAATGAAGTTTGTGCGACTAACATGAATAAAATTGGTTCTTGCTTTCCCAGGAACCTTAGATATTAAGATGCGCAACGATTTAATAACTTTAGTATTGTAAAATTTAAAATGTATTTGTTATTATAATTATGAAGAAGATATGTTATAATATTGTAAGTTAATCAATAAATTAACAAATTAATTTAAATTAGAAGTTAGAATTACATTTAGATATATTTACGAAATTGGAACCGATTAAATTATTCTGATTACGCACGGCAATTTCTTGGTTGTTCTTTTTAACACTACTACATTAATATGCGCCGGCTTTAGTAATTCTTTTGCGTTATGAAATACAGAAAATAAGAATACCTGTCATATAATTTTATGCGGTTACCAAGGCTATGGAATACTTTACCTGCTGCTTTAAAAAAATTCTCATTAAGTCCCCTGCTATTTAAGCATTCATTAATACGGGGTTTCTCCAATTGTAATGTATAAATCAAATACTCATCTTTTATGATGTTTTTATTTTTTGTTACATAAAACTTTTTAATTATTATTTTTTTAATGATTTAAAAGGGATTTAGATTTAAATCTAAATGTAAACAATATATAATTCATATTACGTATCTTTAAATGTGTCTCCCAAAAAGAGTTGTTTTTATTGATTAATAAAATAATAAAGAAATAAACAAATAAAAATAAATATAACATACCCTTATTAAAGACCAAGCGAATTTTATTCATTTGTCGCTTAAATGTACCAGAATAGATTTCAATCCAATATCATATATTAGGCATAATCAGAGCTTACATTAGGGCGTGTTTTACGTGACGTGATAAGTTTAAATGAGTACTGTAAAGTTTACGAAGCGTAATGTCAAAAGGTAAATCAAAACTTAATTTGTCGTCGAGCATCTCGCCTAAGCATTTCATACTGTGTATTAATTCAATAGGCACAGCGTCATAATCCATTTCCAAATTATGCTCATGCTTTGGGAAAAGCGTAGATTTCGTTTTAGAGGGATTGCTTGTTAGATTACTGGAGTTCATTCAGAAGTTTACAATTTTCAAAACGTAATCTATCTTTTCGTTCAACACATCTACAAATAAATGATACCCAGTAAAAAAAATGGAATATCGAAAGCTTTTTAAGAAGAATCCATGATATCTATGAACTATGAATATTTTGTATATTGCCGCAAAGGAAAACATTTATTTATACAAGGTGGTTAATCAATGTATTTTATTTATTGTATAGAAAATTCAATTCTACTATATATAATATTATATATAACTAATTGGTTTTGAAGGTGATAGACCGTAACTAACCTCCATGCTCATTCACGCATATGACACCTGATCAGAAAATTATTCACTGCGGCCTGATACGTTGAAGTCGGGATCGCCTCAATGATTGTTTTAATAGATTACTTCAGTTCAATCAAATTCCTCGGTTCTTTTGATTTTGTACATATCTTGCTTGATATAACCCAATAAAAAAAAAGCCTGATGCAGTCATGTCAGATGACCTTGTGGACCAGCGGGAAGTGGAGTTCGTGGATATTAATTTCTTTGGGAATTTGTGTTAGAGCTCCGCCATAACCAGTCTGGCTATATGCGCAATTGCTCCATCTTGCTGCAACCAAATGCTGTTGAAACAGATACGTCTTCGGCGCAGTTCTGGGCAAAAAAAAAACTCCTTCAACATCTTTAAATAACGATCTGCATTGACATGGACACTGTGTTTGTAGCACGATTCGTGCGCCAGCCTGTACGATAAACGTCCCATTGTTTTTATACAATAAGTGTACATTCTCATTGCTCCTCCTATTCCGTTAAAAGTATTTGTTAATGTATAAACTCATGAACTTTATTTCTTAAGAAATTTATTGGCCAATTCTGTAGGGAAAAAGCTTTCACCTCAGCATTCTAGCAGTGACCTTTCACCCTATAATCTTGTTGCTTTGGGACGAAGAAATGAGTTGAAAAGTTAGTACTCAGTCTGCAGCAGCTCGCGAAACATCCAATTTCGGCATAACAAGGAAAGAGAACTCGCTATCCCTACCCTTAAACTCCTCGCCCACTAAAGGTACGCATCGTACGGATGTGTAATAAAGATTTTTAACCTCGTATTTTCTCTCTCATTTTTTGTCATTCTTACGAAACAATTGCTGGTTACCACCCTCCGCATACACATACAGTATTGAATGTGGAATTTTTGAATTTTAATATTTTATTTAAAACTAACAATAAAAATACATAAAATTAGAATCGTAATAAAATTATTAAAAATATCGGATAGCATCAGATGTGAATATACACAAATACGAGTATAGTCACAGTTCATCTTCTCTTCTTGAAGTTATTCGTATTAAAACGATCGTAAGCGGTGTCTTTCATGCTCATTGTTGCCATTCTCTGATGCTGGGAACTCTGGGTGCGAACGGTCGACAAGAAATTTGTGGTCCGTTGGTCATTAGCAGAGGCAGGGTATGAAGTGGAAGCCATGCCATTTTGAGGATTGCCATTTATGACATTTGAATTGTTCGGAGAAGTATCAGTGATTTCCACCGAACCATAGCCACTATCTTTGATGGGAGAATCGTAAAAGTTAGATTGGATTTTATTTTGATTTAGCATTGACTGCTGATTAGAGTTTGGTGAAGAAGCATCAAAAGGTCCGCTCATTAGAAGAGGAGCCATAGTTTGGAAGTTGGCGGCCAAACCCGAAAATGTGACGGATTTATTATTGTTGCCGTTGTTGAGCTGTGGTTGCAAAGTTGTACTGCCCGATTTCCATTGATTGCCGTTCAGGCTGTTATCCAAAACTGGAGTACTAACAAAAAGTGCTGATTTTAAAGTATCAGACCTTGAACGATGTAAAATACTCTTATTGGGTGCCGAGGGCCGTGTAGTACCAACGCCGATTGAATTTTTCACAGTCGGTAATTGTGGTGGATTCCGATAGCCGTCACCAATGTCGCTTAATTGATCATAGCTATGGCTAAGCTCATCCAATCGATTTAGATTCATGCCAGAGGAATTGTAAAATTCCATGCTGCTGCCAATCAGGTCGGCCCTAGAGCCGAGAGTCATGAGGCTACCGGCTAAGCTGTCATTATTCGTGGTGGACATATTGCTGGCCATGGACGAGGGGCTCTCTGACTTGGCGCCGTTTATTAGTTGCACTTTACCCATTTCACTGGGACCATCTTGCACGATGCCGGTGCGAGGATCGAAATGTTTTTGATTCGCATCCTTTAACGTGGTTTTGATTTCCTTCGGTTGTTCATTGGAGGAAGAACGTAATGAAGATATGTGACCACGTACTGGCTCCCGTGAAACCGAAGAAGACGGAGAAGAGGCTGAATTCGTTTCCTCAAGTTCATCCTGAAATAAAAATATTCATGAATAATCACATTTAATTCACAAACTAAAGGCATTAACCTCGTCTTCTTCCGTTATCACCGACGATTCAATCCATTCCTTAATTCTTAACTTCTTGGTATGTCTATCAACATTTGTCTCTATGCCACAATCGGCCAAATTGTATAATAACCGATTTTTTTCATCAGGGCTACTGTGAAACGAATACATCGACGGACACAGTTCATCCGTTTCATATTCAGCCATTTCTTTTTCGGCTGTCTTAGCTAACCAACGATCGTCCAGGAACTTTGTTAAATCTGTTAGATTTTTTGGTCTTCTGTCGGCTCTAGGCTCAAGGAATCTCTTAAACATACGCTGGGCTCTCGACGAGAGCAGCTTAAAAAGTTTCGGGGTACGACGCATAGCCAACATCAGTGTACTTTGCCACAACAAATAACGCACATAGCGGGGATCATCGGAAGCGGCTTTCTGCCACGGCAAACAGCCGGTGAGGCAGACAAAAATAACGATGCCAAATTGCCAAACATCGTGGCTGGGATCGGCTCTGGAAAGAGAAATAGATAACCATGGTGTATAAAGCTGCACTTGTTTCCATGTCAATGGTGATAATAAAGAAGAAAGAAAATAAATTATTTTAAATCAAAGACTTTTCCTATGATTTGATATAAATAGTTGGTTGTTTACAAATAATTTTTTTGTGTTGAAGAAAAAATAATTACAATAGATATTTCAATAGTAAATATACTGAATTCGAAAACTTATACAAATAGTAAAATTTCAAAAAATTTAATGCGATTAACATACGAGTATATACATATATCTGTGGTCACAACCCGTAACAGCCTAACTCGAGTTAGGACACAATTGAGTTATTAGCACCATCGTATTCAGCGTATCTAAATGTATTTGCTCTAAATTTTTCATGTTTGTATCTCTTCTAGCAAGGCAATTAATCCTAAAAAACCTAATAGCTTAAGTTATTTTTCTAAATGACTGTTTTGGCATAACTGCCTAAGTCAATTTAGGATTACAACAAATATAAACTTTATTTTTTCATCATTGCCTAAATCAACTTAAGTTTAAACTTTATGAATTCTTATATAGGAATAACAACCTAACTCAACATGAGAGATCGAGTCTGAAATATTTTGACATAGAATAATAATTTATGTCAATTTAGGCGCACTTAAAGTTTTTTATTTAATCTGGAATAATAGCCTAACTCAACTTGAACTTTTTGACTTTCTTTCGTTCAACAATTCATAAGAGCCTAAGTGTCTTTTTCGATAATATCTTTTGACTGCGAGAATAAACAACTATTTTTTGTTAACAACTAAGTAAAGAAATTCGTTTCCTTGAAATCTGTAGCAAAGTTTTCAAAAAAACACCTTCTCTTGATTTTCAGTGAAGATTCAAAACTTTAAACTCCTGTACTGAAAATATTGAAAAACAGACTTAGGCTATTATGGGTTGTGACCACAGATATATGTTAAGCATTTAGTTGTTGGCTTTCATTCGCCTCCTTTATTTGTTATCAGTAATTTGTTGGCTAAAGTTTTTCAATCTATATTCAAATTTGACACAACTTTTACTAAATTTACGATACGGCATCTTTTTTTTGAGTAAAATTGGACATATAACAGAAAAAAGATTTGATTTTTGTGAAGCTTGTTATGGATTATAGCGCTCCAAAACAAAAGGAAATGCGATACATTCTTCAGTAGCACTACAACAAAGGTGAGAAGGTGGAGCAGGCAAATGTAATATCGAATGCAACAGAAAAGTGGTGTTTTTAACGATTCCGTTCAGGATATTCAATGGATATTCAACTGGTAGCCCAATCGATATTATTGACAAAATCATGATAATCATCGAATCCGTCCCGCATATCAGCAATTATTCCTTTAACCAGGAACTGTAGATTATTTAGAAAACGACGCAGAACCATTTGTATAAGGATGGCCCCAAAAAGAAACAAAATGTGCGGGTGCCACGCGATTTAATTAAGTTGAATTTAATTTAATTTGTGTTTATTCAGAATTGCTATTTAAAGCTTTAAGGCCGATTTGATTAATCTACAATATTACAATATATATTCTCCATAATTCAATAAGAATTACATTATAAGATTTTACAATACTAACGTTATACAAATCATATAGGAGTATATCTTAATAAACATAAGAATGCAGAAAGATATGATTCACGATGGCAGTCTACTACACTTGTTAGAATTTTTCATTTTGTATATCTTTCGTCGTAATATACGGAATTGCAACTTTAACTGGGATTTAAGACTACTCCATGTTATTTCTTGTTTATCACAAAAGAACTTTCTGGACGTGTTCATGCCAGCCACTCACTATTGAAAAGAATTGGCCAACAGGTGTCTGTGATCCAAATGACAGAAGCTCTGAGAGCTTGATTGAGATATTCTTTTGCACCCGCCGTGTAGTCCAGACCTGATACCAAATGATTGTCATTTTTCCAAGCATTTGCAAAATGTTTTCGATTGTTCGAGTCTGAAAAATTATTTAATCAGGTTTTTCACCAATAAGAACAAGGATTTCTTCAATTGTCGTAGAATTTTGAAATCCGAAATTGGATAAACCCACCTATGTTAATTTCAGCATCATAAAGATAAAGCTCTCTGAACTTTTTCAAATATTGTCAAATATTATAATTTAAATTATTTAGCTATTGTATAATTTACTCTGTTATTTTTTATTTAACTTTTTTTAAGTAACACGATTTGTTATACATCTAAAAAACAAGATTTACTTCCTTCATATATATGTTTTTTAATTAATTTTTTTTATTTAGCAATGTTTTTAATTTGTGCCAGTTAATTTTAGTTAATTTTTATTTCATTAAAAATGATTTGTGTCGCATGTATTGGGTTGCGCATAAGCAACGTTAAGATTTGATCAGTGAATACATTTTTTGTTTGTGTTTTTCTTCGTCTCTTTACAGAATTAAATAAATAACACTTGGGAAATTTATGATGGAAAGGCTCAGCACAGAACAAAGAACCAAAGTTGTTCAATTTTACTTTGAAAGTCAGCATTTGATTATTCAGATCATATCGAAATTTCTTTCATGTTCGAAATGCTTCTAGCGCTCCAACAATTTACCGATTGATTCGTGGTTTGGGGCAACAAGGTCTGAGATCTTCCGCGTGCTGGAAGACCTCGTGCAGTTCGAAATGAAGTAACCATTGCTCGAGTGCAAGCAAGTATTGAGGAAAGCTCCGAAACTTCCACCAGGCGACGTTCTCAGCAGTTAGAGATGTCCAGGCGGTCTTTGCAAAGAATTTTATGGTACATCTTTTCCCATATAAGAAGCAATTGGTTCACGAGTTAAAACCAAATAATGCGCGAGAACACATTCAATACAGTTGCCGTTAACGTTACTTTTGTATGCCTAATTCTCAATTTCTTGAGCGTCTGCAATGATAGATATTTAACGTCCCTGTACAACTCGCCTAAGACATATTTGGGAACCGGATACTCGTTTCAGGATTTTTTTTTGAAAGTTTGCCCAGTTTAATCTAATGTTACAAAACTAAAGCACAGTACTTGAATTATATAGTACATTCTCGTATCTGGCTTTATTTATTTAAGTGGGTTTTTAGATATAAAAATGAATTATGGCGCTTTAAAAAAAATGCGTAAGAAAACTATTTAATCAAACTAAATTGTTCATAATAAATCCGTAAGAAAAATTAGATGTAAAACTTGGGCCTACTTCTAAGGTCGAGGTATAAAAAAACAAAATTCCTTGTATCCCAAAAATTAGATATGAGTGCATGAGACCAACACAAAGAAATAATCAGAAACAAGACATTAAATTAAGCTCTTTACACTTTAAACGAAATCCGACGGAAAAGGTGATTTTAGAAGTAATAAAAGATTGATTGATCGACTAGTTTATATAGGTCTTTATGAGAAAAATAAACCGATATGACTTTATCGAAAGCCATGTCTTGTGCAAACGATGAAACTGGTTTTGTGAGCTTTTTTTAAGGAAATCTAGTGTTCAACTATTAACAAAACAAACTTTTAATACCTGCTGTGGTTTTTGAGATAATGACATTTACAAATTTTACCAATGGATTCTGGATTTTTTAACAAATTAACCAATGCTATAATATCAATGCTTCTTAATATCCGAATTTTAATTGTACGTCGTAACCATAGAAAATTTTGTAAAAACTATACTTTTGACACACCAATATTCGCCGCATCCATATAACCGACCATGGCGCTATGGCGAAAGGAATACAAGAGAAGCTCCACACATTTAATTAGTTTAGATCCCACAACGGGGACATAAAATTGTAAGGAAAGTCGGCGCTTGAAGTGTTACTGTTTAAAAATGCAGCAATTTTATTAATTTTGATTTTTTTTCCTTAAAAATTTTTATCGTAAAAATATTTAAAATTTTAAGACGTTATTGTTCAAAGTTATTGTTCGATTTAGCCAGCTTTAGCGCTGATTATACCATCTGTCCGGGAAGGTTTCACATGCTGCGCGAATATGGCCTGAAAATATTTTGTTGAATTCTCGGCGAAGAACAATCTTAAAGGCGCTGGCTGACCGTTTCATATGATTTAACTGATACTTTGATACTCCAGAATGGATCATATGGAAAAATGCATTGCATTTAAGTCCTTGGAATACGGTGCCTATTGTTGTGAAGAAATGAGGTAGGGAATTTTCTCTTGAAAAAAACGTAGAGTTTTTTATGGTTTATGAGATGATGCCGCATCTTGTTGAAGCGTCCAATGATTTGTGCTGAATGTTTTCGCTTAAAATATTTTTATCGTAGATTTGTTGATTTACCTTCACACCCTGTTCCATCGCAGCCTAAACCATCACTAATGGAGGCACTTTCTTTTCCATACGATCGTTTTATTTATTTATAGGTACATACAGAGTGGCCCATTGAGGGGGTAGAGAGCATGAGTAGGGCTGAGTATAGGGGGCTCTTGGAAGAATGTGTCTTGTCCAGATGGCAAACACGTTAGGAAGAGAGTCAGAACGGACGTGCTACATTTAGGGTTTTGCCAGATGTTAGGTTCGTTGGAAGAAACCCTGACTTTGTTTTTAATCTCTGTCTTGGTTTCTTGCTGACGGGACATGGGTCACTCAATGCCTTCCTGCATAAGAGAGCCCTGTCCGATCGCGAGTCGTGCAACTCTGGTGCACCAGTCGAAGACTGGCGGCACGTTTTGTGCGAATGTCCCTTACATGCAGATATAAGGGACCTCCAGGGATTAGCGATAACAAGGTCAGGGGATGACTGGATAGTCAGCAATATACTCTCTACTCAGGGTGGTTTGGCTAGAGCAACGGTGTTTGTTTCCAGAGCGTTTCCTCAGCGGAGGGCTACTGTGATGTAGTTGTGGAAGGTGGGTCTGCTGACCTTTTCAAGGCAGTCTGACCTGGGGGATGGGTGGCTGTGGGATTGTTCGGATCATGCTGATCCTCCAATCTCGTTCAGCTTGATTGTTGGCAGCTGTGTGCTCGTGTGCGGGGGCACCGGTCGCTGGTGTTTAAACTGGAAGTAGATTTTCTACAGAGTTAATTATCTACTAAGTCTGACCAGAGGCTTTGTCTGGTACCGGGGGTGATAGGGACACACACGGGCAGGTCTCGGGTTCATGTCCTGCCATCTGTATCTTTTTGATCTCTCGGGGGGTACGGACAGCCATGGGGTGTTTCCTATGTCTATATCTCATGGTTTCCGTTCACCGTCGCCGAATGGAAGGGGTTTGGGGTTTGGTGCTGCATTCTTGTAATGTATATGTAGTATCGACCGTTCCATCTGCCTGGGGCCTCCGTGCCTGCAGGTATGTAAAAATCCAGTCCAGTCTGTACTCTTTTGCCACAAGGCGACCAATCCCGTGAAGTATGGTGTATAAGGCACGACTTGGTAGTAGCTTTGCTATTTGCTTTGCTACGCAGCTTCAACCGGTGAGTTTGGCCGGTAGCGTGAGGATCAGGAGGCCCCGGGACTGAGTTTCCGCCTGATCATTTGGTGTTGGACCCCTAGCGGGAGCTTGACGCTTGTTGTGGTTAATACCAAACTCGCTGGTAGAGACTTTGTGCTCGAATGTGGAGTTGCATTGCAACCGGGTGCTACAGACCCATAGAATAGCAAAGGTGGTAAAGTAGGCCTCATCTCCGCCAATGGGGATTATGTTCCATACTAGCATAATCAATTTGGTATCTCCTGGCTGCGAAGAAAGGGTTGACAATATGCGGTAGTACCAAAATTGTCAGCCCCTTTTCCTAGATAGCCCAAGTTTTACTTGACTATCCCAGGGGGGCGTTGGCAATCGCATTGTAATATGCCTAGTGTGTCGCACACCGTGGGTAAGGCCTTCACGGCGAGACTCACGTTAAACCCCTTTGGATTTCTGTCAATGGGGACCGTCATTTAAAGATCTTGAATGAGTTTTTTTTTACCCAGAACTGCGCCGAAGACGTATCCGTTTCAACAGCATTTGGTTATGGTGGGGATCCAACGAAAATTCATAAACAAATTAATATCGAGAAACTCCATTTTCCGATGGCCCCCAAGGTCATCTGACCTACTGCACCAAACTTTTTTATGGGGTTATGTCAAGCATGAGGTATACATGGAATTTGACGGAATTGAAGCAGTCCACTAAAACAATAATTGACACAATCCCGCAATGAACAATTGATCAGGTGTCGCAAATTTCTGAATGAGCATGGAGGTGATTTTCGGTCAATACTCTTCAAAACCAATTAGTTATAGGAAATAAAATTGGATTTTCTATACAATAAAAAAATAAATTTCTTATTGTAGTGCAACTGGTGCCCCATCAAATGTATTAACACCTTTGCTCTTGCTAGGCTGCTTTTTGTGCAGGTGTTAAACCTTGCACTTTTTGTACTTTGAAAAGCATCATTTGTAGTTTCTTTTATAAAATGCAGCCCATGCTGTAATCAGACACATTGGAATTTATCGCTAATTGAAGTGCGCTTTGCCGTCGATTACATTGAATTCTGGTCTTCATTTTCCGAACCATTTTTACCATGTTTTTTTTTTTTTTTTTGACATTCGATAAACAATGACTGATTGCGATTTTCCAGCCAAATGCAGAGCAATAATTCTGCTGTATTTAAATTCCATTTTAATAACTTCTTTTAATTACGCCATTAAACGATACACTTCTGCAGACTTGTGAACAACGTGACAGACTGACGCTTGTCAAAAAATGAGCAAGCCGTCGTAAGTCGTTTGGTTGCTACAGCAGTGACACCTCATTAATCGACTAATCAAATTCTCTTGAGCGCAACGAGGAAATCGAAATAAAATAGTTGCAAATCCTCAGTCATATCCTCGACGTCCTCACTAACAATAACGCAACGATCGGTCTCCATCATTGTTATATACTCACTTATAAGTTCCTTCCGGCTTGATATCTAATACTTCCGGTGGGCTATATGGCAACCATTCATTACGTCTCTCAACAATTGTGCCAGCTTGATAAGATTCACCAAAATCGCATAATTTAACGCGTGAGAAATCGGAACGATATATTAAAACATTATCTAATTTAACATCACGATGTACAATGTCTCTGAAATCAAAGGAAAGTAATAAATAAAGTAGATCCTAAACGACATTGGAAACCAATAACAACATACTTTGAATGCATATAATCTAGAGCTGAACCGATTTGTTTGGCCACCCGTTTGCTATAGACCTCACCTACGCCGCTATCTGTTACATTTGAAGTAAGATCACCTGGAAGACAAATGAGAGATGAATATGATTAGAAAGTTTATTTAAACAATACTAATTTATTCAACACAAAGTAGTTTGTTCAATATTTGACGTACGATTACTTGCAAGACAAGTGAGAAACTCGATATGATTTGGAATGTTTATACAATACTAATTTGTTCAACTCGAAATACTTTTTAAGGTATGTTCCTAATTTTGTTATAATCCAGTAAGCCAAAGAGAAAAAAACAGAAAATGGCAGTTTTGAAGAAAAAATCGGCATTGAGTTCCATTCATAAAAGTCAGTTGGCTTGTTTCTCCTTAGTCCCATGCTTGGTATATCTTTTATATTTAAATTTTGAAGCCAGAAAACATAGTCAACACTTTAGCCTTACTTTTGTGAAGTTTTATTCGTATCAGAGAAACCAGAAATGTTGGATTTATATTCACTTATTTTTTCTAACCTTCCAATGATAAATGCCAAGTAGAGGACATGACTAAGCCTTCCGCTTAGAAGGCATTCTGCAATGTCTTTCACTTAATCCTTTAAACTTACTGACATGTCTATATAGGGAATGCATTGCAGAAGGCTTTTATTTTCCTTTAATCTGCTTTCTAATAAGAATTCGCAAGTATTCCTTTTATTATCCTCAATAAAATAACTTCTGGCGGATGGTGGTAAGAAATTTGTTCGTTTACTGTAAAAACTTTTACAACCATTGCAACAGGAAATCATGATGACTAACTAACAAAAGAAAGCGGCATGGAAAGTCTATTGAAGATAGGTCGTCGATTCGAATTCTAGCAATTTAAAAATTAAGCATATTACAGTGATGTAATCCGTTTTTAGTACGTTTAACGTCAAATGGAAGACAAATTCAAACTTAATGCCACATAATGTAATAAATTCGCTATAATGATTTTTTTTCAGTTATTTTTATTGTTTGGGAATTAGAGGCATTTTCTAAACATTCTTTTTCTTCCAAACGTGATGGTAAACGAAAGCCACACTGTTCAATATTACCCTGTGCAACTTCGAAGAGGCTACCAGCATAAATATGGTCTCCAAAATTATGCCATAAAATTTTGACGGGTTTTACCATATTTGTGAAAATTGGTTAACATTGAAGTAATGTGAAAATGCAATAAAATTTTCAACAGCGATAAGTCTGTAAAATTGACTTAATTATACTTCCTTTCGCTTATTTATGTATTAATGATATTTGAAATTATATGCGTTAGCTCGGAATTTCTTGTATTGAGATGCTCGTATTAAGCACCTTTTAAGAAATTACTATTTTAAAAATTTGTTATAACTTTGAAAAGTTCTGAATTTTTAAATTGGGGGTAGACGAAAACGTCTTAGTAACGTAAAAAACAATAACGACAAACATATTCTCTTTTGGGAGATCTTATGCATTTTTTTTTTAATTACATAATAAAACGGGGATTGAAAGCAAATAAACGTCTGAAGAGGAAAATACAAGGTAACGAATAAAATTGACTTTGGTCGCTGATGTTATAATACCATTTAGACTGTGCGCAATTTCCATAATTTGACAATAAACTGATGTTATTTTGTATTTCCATCGAAAATCAAAACGGAAATCTTCTAATTTTTTTATAATTATTATCTCCTTGCACTAGAGATCATGATACGGTTTGTAATACTATATGGTATATAATAAAAATTTGTTATATATACTGTATATGTATATAATTCGTCCTATATAGAATATATTAAATACTAACCCAACGGTGCATACTCCTGGGTAAATACATAAAATCCTGCTGTCTCAAATGCCACGTCGTAGGTGGTTACAATATTTCGATGTATACCCAAATGGAGACCATAGTGAAATTCTCTATAGAAATCTTTTAGAGCCACATAAGGCTTAGGAACTGCCTTTAAGACCATTTCGGTGTGCGATGCTCGATGTTCGACCAGTAGGATTTTGCCAAACCATCCTTCTCCGACGATTTGTAAAATATCAAATTCATCAACCAAATGGATCTGTAATTAAATTAATAAATATATATAATTGAATTGTTTTGTATTTAAATTTTCAGTTATTATGTCTCTCTCTTTTCTGCTATGTTTGAACTTTCTTGCCTTTGGCGAGTGTCTGTTTGCTTTGGTTTGTATTATGTACGAGTACATTAGGATGATCCAGAGTTATGTGGGTGAAAAAATTGTGACCGAGTCTTAAAAGACGCAACAAGCGAAACAGTTGGGAACGGCGCCTAATTGATTAATCACGGCCATCGCTTATCACTGCTATATTTTCTTTAGTACGTATTCATCCTGATCATTTGGATCGATGCCGAGCTTTGATTTACCAAACTTTGATTTAGGACGATTTTATAGATCATGAAGTTGATCTAGGAGTAATTCGAAGGCGCTGTGGCGAACTGAACTTTTGCTTGGAAAATGTTAAACAGTACCAAACAAAAATACCGTGACAGTTAGATTTTGCGTAGTACGCCTATTGGAAAAAGTAACTCTGATGAATCATCCATTATAAGTGATAATATTTGAGGTTTATTACAATATAATAATGGGAGTACAACTAAATCTCAGCCATTTTTTACCAAAATTGATGTTTTTATTGTAAAAACGCAATGCTCGTGGCCTTCATGATTTCATCTTCCATGAGTTATCGCAGTATGCCAATTTTTTCATCACCAGTGGTTATAGAATTAAAAAAAAAAATTAAGTTTATACTTGGCAAGTAGTATTTCACAGGTGCAAAATCGATGTTTATCATTTCTAGGCGTTAGTTTACATGGAAGGAACCCAATTACTTTTCCTTTGAATTATTCTCAATGATTTTAAACGGTGTGAGCCATGCTGAATGTTATTGCAAGTTCTTCCTTCAATAATGATACCATTAAGCGTCTTTGTAAACTTCCCACCTTCTGCTACATTTCCTGTCTTAGACGTCACATTCACCGTTCTTAAACTTCTAAAAGCACTTACGACAACTTCTCCCACTTTAGCAGCCTCGTCTAAATGTTTCTTCAAGAAATCGAATTGTCTGAGCTGCAAATTTCTTCAAACCAAAGAAATAATCCGCATGTGAGGCTTATTGGGCTTAAAATTTGGCATTTTCATATTAAGATATAAATATATGATATAAAATTTCTAATATTTCACGGTTATGGTATTGCCAGATGCCGAAGGTAATAATATGACATTTTACGTCTGACAATTTCAAGCATTACTTGTTGGTAAGACCATCTTTTGTAAAACGTCACACACTTGTTTGTTCTCCCACTAAATAAAACACATTAACATATTTAGTTGAATGAATGGTCTCTATTATAAAAAAAGGCCCAAATTGCCCTATGTTTCTCAACACCCTTTTTATTATTGGAACACCGATAATACCGTTAGCATGTAAAGTGCTTAACGGCACGAATTAATTGTGATCTTACAATATAATATCAAGATCGGTAAATTAGGTTTGTCACGTGTCAGTGCGTAGAGCGCCGCAGACAACTGTGAATTATAAAAACAAACGAACAGATATTTAATGTAGAATTTAGGACCATCTTTATGGCACGTGTTAACGTTCATTATTATTTGTATTATTTATTAAGAGTATAGTTTGGGATCATCCTAATGTACATGTATGTCTGTGTCAATCTCACTGTGCAAATTGTTGATACGTAATTTTGGCAAGGGACCAATATATTATTTGTTAAAACATATTGAAGATTGAAGAAATCTGTTTTTAGTTATGCATTCGGAAAACATTGAAAATTATGGTATTCAGCTAAAACGAAATATTTGCCACCAACAACAATGAAATTAATTGGGCGAAAAATCTCATGCTCTAAAAAAATTGGAGATATGCATTTCGTATATGATCAAATAATACAACACTACTACTAAAAGACAACTGAAATATTTTAAATCCGAATTGCAAAATGTACAGGGAATAAAATGTAAAATGTATATGGAATTTCAAAACGGCTTGTAGACCATGACATGAGACAAATTATAGCACGAAAAAAATAAAATTTCACGTTCTATTAAGTTCAGGGATGTTCCATAAAATTGAATTTCAGCATTTCGCATCTTCCCTGCACCTAAGAAATTAGTTATGAATATTGTGGACGGTACCTGATTGAAATATAACATAATTGATCTGAATTTCGTAGGATTTTCAAACAAAGATTAGAGTTAAATGTGCATCTAAGTGAAAATAACAAATATGGTAATCCAATCCCAACGCAAACTGATTTCAAAACATAACAAACTTGAAAAATAGATTAGTTTTTAACTCTTTCTCCGTTATGAACACGTAATTAAATTATCTTTGAAATTTTTAAAAGTTCTATGCTTTTTAAGAATACGAGTATGTCATAAAGTAAAACAATATATTTTCACGCGAAGGTATGACGTTTTATATCATTCGATGAGGTTATACCTATATATTATTCTTTTAGCCAAATGCGTTTCATAACTTTTTAAGCCGATTGAGCTGGCTAGCTAGTAAATACGCTACCTGTCCTAAATTGTTATCAAGATTCTTAGAACTTGTAATAGCCTAATATACGAGTATTCTCAGATGACAGTCGGACATTGTAAATGGGCTATATCGGCTCTTCCTCTTAAGACTTCAAATACAAATTGAACTATTTTCCGAAACTCAGTTTTTTCACTCTTATTCCTCTAATGTAGATTGTCCATTATTTTCGTTTATAATATTTGGTTGAATCCGAAAAAACGGTCCATTAACCGATTTAATTCATTAACTCTTAACTTCGGATCTTTCGTGTAGTTTCGTATATTAAACTCAGTCAAAATAGAGTGTATTGCCACACTTTTTCTAGTGTTTTCCATATAAATTGGCAGATTTATCGAAGCTTATCACTAATTCGTAAATTTAAGTTTCTAAAATGTTTGTCAATTACATATATTGCATTAAAATGCTTAAAGTAATTTGAAAAAATTACCTAACTTAACTCATATATTCCTAGATCGAAACTTTTCACTCAATTGTTCTTCCTGTCATTCAATCATTCAGTATAGTTTAGCGTGCATCAGGCTTTTGGTAAGCTTAGTTTTGCACTTAGTAACTGCCACCCCTTTAAAGCAGCACACGTACAAATTGACCGATCTAGAAGAAATCAATGATCCCTCTATAATTTCCAATTGATGGATTCTGGGGATTTGTATCTGTTATTCTTTTTCTGTCCTCTGATTCAGAGTATTTTTGATTTGTACTTAGTAGTTTAGCTCGTCCCTCTTTGCGCTTCTCAAACTTCCAATGATAAAAGACATTCGAGGAAGGTACATATATAACTGTGCTTCCAAAACAATTGACTTAACTACAAATTTTCCCAATTTAAGCGTTTTTTTAAAAAATCGCTATTATAGAAATCTGTCATAACTTTCGAAATTTACGAAATTTTCAAATCGCACTTAGACGGCAACATACATATGTCTTAAGAGTCCGAACCATGTTAACAAAAAATGTGTATTTACTAATATCAATATAATTAGAGATATTACGTAATTTTTCAAACATCGCTATTTTGAAAAATTTTTATAAATTGTGAAGCACATCGAATTTTGGAATGGGTGTTGGAGATAAATATGCATCAAAATAAGTGCAATAATCCTAACTCTGTTTAAGTCGTTTTTCTCTGTGACCACGGATATAAAACAGTTCACCTAATTGAAATTTCTGTGCTGATGTATTTAAACTAAAATTTGCATACCAAACTACATCATTGGTTTATATTAACATTGGTAAATTTTGGAAAATAGAAGTGAAAATTCTCGATGTTTCTAAAGAACACTTTGCTTAGTCAAGCTTAACAAAAGCTTTACAAATTTTGACGTTCGGAATTGTGAATATGAGCATTTCACATTTCTAGATTGCAAGGAAATTTGTTTTTTTTTTCTAATATGAAACAAAATGTCAGACTTGGGTTTACTTATCTAACAACCTGCTCAGATATTAAGAAATTAAAATTGTAAAATTTTCATCAGTTATTCTTGTCCGGAAATTTCCTGAGAGTCCAGACAAATTCTCAGTCCCGAAGTAAAGAAAAATTTGTTCGGGAATCCAAGTTTTTAGGTGAACGTATCTATTTTTAATATCAAGTAAGGGCAGATAAGCCAAAATTTGAAATTTAATAGTAGGAAAAATGTATATGAAGTTAAAGATTTTGCGAGCGACTTTTAACAAAATACTTGCAAGGCAGGTTTTACTGTCCAATGAACCACCCATTCAGTGCAAATCCCATAAATGTGTTTTAAAACAGCCTAACATCCTTATTTCAGCATTAATTTGAGATCACAACTTAAATAACTGCGTAAAGCTATTTTTAAACTACAGAGAGACTTTCTTAGTTGGTTTTAGTTTTAGATGCTTTCTCAGTATGGTAAATTTGCCAACAATAAGTTTTGGATTAAGAAAAACTCATTGGCTATAATTAAGTTTGATTACAGATTTTGTAAATGTGATTTATATATTTTTGAGATTCCAACTGATCCACATTAATTTTGAAACTAGCCTTTTAATGCAATCTCCCCATAAACGAACACTTTCGTATTTCGAAAGTACTTTCAGTTTTTCTCTGTCGGTTCTATATCTTTCAAACAAGATGTTTTAAGCGCTATAAAAAGCATGAATGAAAAACTATCACATTTTTTATAAAAAACTCCGCTTCCAAGGCTTTCGTTTGAAGAATCTGAATCTTTTATGGAAATAAAAACGTTATTCAAGAGTCTCAAATTATTTTATAAGTTATGAGTTATCCGTTTAGTGGTTTTAAAACAAGGCTGTCAGCAGTTAAATACCTGTCAACTGAAATATTATTTATTTAGTGTCATTCGCCATTTGCGAATATGAATCGTTTAACAAATGTGGACACTTTTCGTTCATTACGGGGTGATTATGCTCGTCATATTCGACTTACTGTGCAAGGAATTGGCAAGATTATGAAGAAATTTGATCAGATTTGTGCATCATCACAATGATGACTTCCGTTAGCGAAAGTGTGATGGATAATCCAAATTTCAATTCAGAGCGCTTTATTGCATGAGAATAAAGTAATTTCACGTTTTGGCTACGTCAACTGACCACTAAGATCATGCGATTTGACGCCGTTTAACTTTTTTCGTGGTGCTACGTTAGAGACAGTGTTTACGCATATAATCCCCAAACGTTGGGGCATTTGAAAACCAACAAAAGTATCCACTGCTGAAATCAATCCAGAGGCATCACAATAATTATAATGAAATAAAAGTTTAATCGAAATCATAGCTTTACGTGTGTTTTATTTAACTTTGCTTTTGAAACTGGAAAATGGATAACTCTGTATTATCAATTTATCGTATATATTAATGTATAATATTGATATAAAATTAGCTATATTTTTCCAGAAAAAATTTAATTTAAAAAATCACCTATTTTATTAGAAAATTCGTTTCATTTTTATTTTGGTTTAACAAAAAAAAATTTTTCAAGTATTCGATAAAATCGTCCAACTTGTAGAATCAATTTGTATTTATTTTGCATTCATTTCGCCTGATATCTTTCCATTTCCAAATGATGACCACTGCAAACATATTGTTTTTAATATGATTGAGAAATTTTAAATGTTGCTTTTATTTTGTATATAAAATCAATCGACCAATATTGAATACTCAATACAGTGGATTGTAGTATAATATTAAGCTATCACCACCTTGTTGCTATCACTCTTATGGTGGGGGATAAAAATACAGAAAATATTAAAAACGAATAAATTTTGTATAAATGTTAATTATTTGCATTTCGTTCTTTTTTTATACAATTCACACTGATTTCAATGCGCGATTTGTAATTGTTATGACCAATATGATACACAGAATTGGAAAATGATACACAGAATTACAAATGTTTTTCACTCTTATAAATTATAAAATTTGTTTATAAATTACCACCTGTTTTGTCATTTATTCGTTTTGTAAATAAACATTGATGAAATTTATGGGGGGAAAATGCGTGTCTGTTCGCGTATATATATGAATATGTGGTCTTCACAACTCTGATTAGTCTTCACAACTCTGATAATGAAAATTACGAGATATTCTAAATAGCTGAATGCGAACAAATTGTGCTAACCTATAATAGGTTAGACATTATTCCAATAGAAACATTTGTAAATGAATTCAAAATGAAAAGCTGTTTCTACACGTGAACTGTGTGTAATAAATATGGTCGAATACGCTTTTAAGAAAGGGATAGCACAATTAATTTTGTTATGAAGTTCGTTATATCAGTCGTAAAGTTCAAAACATATTTCTAATAAATTTTACAATTTTTATTCAATATATCAAATGTACCAGTGGCAAAAAACCAAAAAATAATTCTAGAAAATAAACAAGAATTAGTATACCAAAAACCCATAACATTGCCCACAAAAGTATGAGTCTCGTGTTAAAATGCTGACTAAGTAACGTTAATGTGGGCCCAGCGTTAAGGTTGGTAACTTGACAACAAATTCAATGTATACTTAGTCCCAATTAATTCTTTTCCCACATCACAGTTCCCCGAGACTGACATTTTTTAGGTTCCACAGGGTTGCCCAAACTAGACCTACCAATTGTAAACTTGTATAACTTTTTTATTTTCTAATATAATTTTTTTTTTGCAAGTTATAATAGAATTCCTGGAAATTTATAATGAATACATAGAGTACACAACAATGCGTTAAAATTATCAAATTTTTCTATTCTTGCCAACGATCAATTGTAATGACGCAGTGAATTTATCGTCAATATTTTAATTCGAGATTGGCTACTATAGTCTTCATGGTTAGGAGTTTGGTCAGCCGTTTTGAGCAACGGGATTCAGTGATCGACCGTTCTGCAAGAGGTGCTTATCGAAATATTCGCACTGAAAGCAAAGTGGAAACTGTGTTGCAGAGATTTGAAAATGAACCATCTGTCCCATCTAGTCGTCGTTCTAGTCAATTGGGTATTTCCAGAACAAAATTGCGGAGAATTTTAAAGTTGGATTTTAAGATGCATCCACACAAAGTTCGAATTGGGCAAAAACTGAAAAACTGTAGATTGTGGAAAAATCCAGAGGCAATACACCAGCATCATTTTTACCCATTAAGATACACTATTTAAAAAGTTATCCACCCATATTGTTTCGAGAATAAGGATGAAACGTCATAACCGATTTCGGAGGCTTGTTACAGAATAATGGTCGACAAGTTTTTGCAGCCAACGGTAGAGCAGTACCCTATTGTTGTTGCAATAAGACGGAAGGACTGCGCACACTGCTAAATAGGCTATGAACCTGCTGCCTGAAATTTTTGGCGAACGTTTGACTTAAAAAAAAAATCAGATTTTCCATGGCCATATCGTTCACCAGATTTGACCTGGCCATACTTTTTTATAGTGACATTTAGAAGACAATGCGTATTTTAATGAGCCAGAGACTATTAAACAGCTGAAGCAGAATATTCGCGATGAAATACGAGGCCTGCAATCTGGGACATTACGTGGTGCAGTGCAAAACGCTCTAAAAACAACGCCCTAAAATGGTGGTCATTTGCCTGATGTAATATATCATACACAGTGCCTTTAAATTTCCATAATATGTACTTAATACATAAACATATAATTGTTACAAAAGTTATACTTGTTTAATATTGGTAGGTTTTATTTGGGCCACCCTGTATAACGGATACAAATATGAAAAGGCAGAATGTCGGGAGATTTGTTAATCTGGAGGCATCAAAAGAGGTGGATCAAAAGAAATCGATTTCAATTATAGGTGAAGACATAAAAACTATAAAAAATATTTAATGGAGAAGTTGGAGAGTTGGCTGAAGAGGCGTAAATTGCAAATTCAATCCGTTTCAGACAGACTGGGATGCCATTTTTGTTGCTTGTTTTCTCTTTGCACATATCGTCCGCAAACCTGCAAATCGAAAAACTGAAACCAGCCATTTATCTTTGGGTAAGTTATAAAAAATTAACATTCTTTTATTTGGAAAATCCCTGAAATCATCTCAGTTCCTTCTGGAAGATTATTTTCCTATTTTGGGCTAATTGGTTTTTGCTTCAATATCCGAATCAAAAATAAATGTTTAAATTTTCATGGCCTCATTTTAATATGAATATTTATGTCAAACGCATATCTCTTAGTCAGTTGTTCTATTTGATAAAACATTAAGCTTAATCGAAAATACAACATTAAAACAGTTTTTGTTAGAAAAAATTGAAATTTTGACTTTTCCTACGTATTAAAATGTTGAAAGTTCGTTTCATATGTTTGAAAAAATCGAGATTCTGTGTCAACTGTATATTCCTGTTAAATACCTTACCTTTTCCAATTCGAACTGTCGAATTTTATGAATACTCCCTCGAGGTTTCTTGGACATTGTTATTGAGTTAGATCAGCTTTCGAGGCGCATTGAATGAATTTTTTTTCTATTCTATTCTATTCTTTTTTTTTTTTTTTTTTTGATTTCACTTACACAGTATAAAAGATTTGGTGTCTAATTTGAAGCTTGTATTGAAGCATATTTATTGTGGTAGTTGAACCGAAACATATATGAATTATTTAAACTATGTGTATCTATACGGCAAACATTAATAATTACATTGATATATAATAACAGATGCACTTCTTCTTATTAAAATTTAACAATTTATTATTTACGGTATCGATTAAAACCCATATGAATCGTTTCTTTCCTTTTTTTCTTTTTGTTTATAAACAAATGTAAGCACATAAACTGGCGAATCTTTTGGCCAATGTGTTTTTGCTCTGCTGTTACTTCTGTTGGAGCAACCGCCACTGAAGAGATATTTTTGGCATCATTACACCATTCACCAAAATACCGGCTGCCTATAAAAACTCAACATTTTATTGTTTTTTTTCTTTTTTGGTATTTTTTTGAAAAAATCTATGATTTTAACTGCACTTGTTGTTGCTGTATATAAATGTGTATACACATATTTATATATATATACATTTAAATGTATATATATATATGTATATCTTTGCTGCTGCTGTCGTTGTTTTTGTAAAATATATATTTCGTTGTAGATGATGAATGTTTTCTCATACGATTTCCTGGAAAATTCATTTAATTTATGTTTCATTTAATTTACACGAAATATATTACCATTATTATACACTTGCACTCATATGTATGTACAGACATTTTTATATATGATAATTTCATTGTAAAGCTCTTTGTTTTTATTTTCAGTAGATTTTTTATATTTTCTTGATTTATAATACCCGGAAGTATTAATAAAAAAAAGTAAATCTCAATTAATTGTAATCTGCTTTAAGTATATCCAGACTTGTTCACAAGGGGAGGGGCCCCCATTACGAAATAAATAATGTACATTAATAGAAGTTAGCTTTATGACCCGTTGACGGGTTTAGAATAGCAATTGTTTGCTTCTATGTATATTTACTTGAATTTGCCAACTGCTTTTTAAATTTGAGAAGCTTTTCTATATCCCATAGGAATTCGAATCATTCATGGAAATTCGATTTTTTAATTCACTTCGTATGGTTAATATAAGCATTTTTACCAATAAATTGTCTACGGTCCCCAAGATGTTGGATGTAAAAATTAACAATTTTAATTTTTGAAATTAACTTCTTTTTAATTTTTGTTTATTAATTTTAAATTTTATTTTATTTTATTTAATTAAATTTTATTAATTAATTTAATGGCGCTTCCATTTTTGGTAAAATTAGTTTCTACCTTTGACCCGAAATGTGCATTTTTGTCTTCATTTGTGAAAATAATTTAAAGTTATAAGAATAACCTGCATTCTTTTGTGGAAATGTAGCTTTCGGAAAGTGCAAAATGATACACTTTTTCCTCACAGTATGAGGAAGTTGCCGTGAACCTCAGCTACCATTTCGTATTGCTTTGATTGGTAATATCTGAATGTGTCTGAAACGTTGTGTGTTAAATGTAAGTGGATAATATTTTCATTAAGTAGCCTACTTTCGAAGATCCCACAAAAAAAAAAAAAAAAAAATTTGAAGTACTCCAAAAGAGAGAACATTTTGATTAGTGACAATTTAGCAGCAATCTATAGTTCTAGCAGAAATGCTTCCAGATTACTTCCAACAATGTAATTATGTACTAGTTCAATATAGTAATAATGCAATTTGAGGCATACATTTTATTAAGTGAATACAACGTTATTAATATTGACATTGATGAACAATATGCAGATATATTCAGTTTCTCTATAGTTATTATAATTTAATGTACTACATTAGCCAGTTAGCCATGTGTCAGTAAACTATAATATTACGCTCATTCTACTTTTAAAACTTTAAATTGTGTAATCCCTAAAATTTAAAAAAAAAAATAAATATTTTTGGGAAATGTATCCGAAAAAATTATTCTAGAACTATATAGCCGTACTATGTAAATAATACAGAATGGTTGTTAAATTGCAAATATGTACTTTCTCCCTATGACTAGTCAATGTTAACAACTACTGCATCATTAGTTATGGTGATTCTTGTGACGAAAAGCACCATTTTGATGACCTTTTCTGAGCTCAAAGTTAAGACCCTTTCACTGAGTGCTAATTGGTAGATTCCGATAAGCTGGTATTATATATTTTCAATAAAATCAGAATCTCTCCACCAATTTTCCTCAAACATTGTTTACTGTATTTAGATATATCTTCATACTCTATATTTCTACAGCAAAAGTAAAATTTTTGTCACTTCGTTTAAGATGCTCCGAAACTAAGAAAAAAATACAAACCATTATTAGCATAAGTTGTAGGTATTTCGAATCCAAATTGTTTAGCGTAGTACTTGTCAACGAAATACGGTAATTTGTTCTTGAAATACACCAAAATTTCCTTCAACATTCATCGAAAATGTATTGCATAATGACTACTATATTGCGGACCACTTTTTTTTATTTTTCAAATATTCGTCGTCTCTTGTACCATAATAAATTTTATTATAAATAACACAGTAACAAAATTAAACATTATCACGTATGGATCTTTGTTTGAAAATATCACCCACCATTTCCAAAAATGTTGTAATATTTTAACATATTCATTGGAATGATTAGGAAAATGGCGTATTTCTATATATTCGAAAGCCAAAATTCTCGTAATTTGTGCTTCTACAAATTCATACTTGGCGAATACGCACACACCCAGTAAAATAATTATATACTCATAAATAATTGTGGCTGTTTCATATTTAAGGACAATTATGCGAATTTTTGGACCAAATGTAGTCCAATTGAAAGGGTGATGTATCATTGACATTATTATCGGTTAAAGCGATAACAACTTATATGAGCGGTATTAGAAGATGCACGATATTGCCATTCATTTTTATTCTCTTAGTTCATCATACGCATGATACGAAATGTGACTGGATTCAGTACAATTGATTGAAATATATGTATGTGGATAAGAATATATTCGACCGAGTCTTTAAAATCGGTCATTTATACAGGACAAATCTTAGCAGTTTTCATTCGACTTTTACAGATAATTATAAATCATACAATGTATAAAAATTTAGATTGCTATTACCTACTAATAAGATATTACAGAGAAAAATTCAAAGGGTGTGTCACTGCAGCTTGTTTTCTTTCTGAGACCCTATTGCGGCAAACGACTTAATAAAAGATATGAACCTAAGAATGTTGGCCATAAATCGGTCATTTGTATGTTAGGTACCAGAAAGAGAGTAACTAATCTTTTGATTTTTCTGAAAATTCAAATTACAATCTATAATTGCGGAAATAAATTAAACTGTACACAAAAAAAAAAAAAAAAAAAACGGTAAGAGTGGATCGATATAGGATATTTATAATCCCATGATCTGTTAAGGCCTGCTATTTATTTAGATAAATGCGAGACTTCAAATAGTCCAAACAAAATATGCATTTCCGCACTAAAAACTTGGTAGAATGTTTGCCAAGGTGATTAATTATAAGGAAGAAGAATAAGAATAATGAATAAGAATAAGAATATACCTATAGAATAAGAATATTCGAGAAGGAAGCATCAAAAATGGGTCTGGTGGTAAACGAGGGCAAAATAAAGTTATTGGTTTCAACGCATAAAGAGTCTACTCGTTTGGGACGCTGTGTGACAGCTATAATTTTGAAGTGGTGGAAGAATTCATCTATCTCGGTTTCGCTGTAAACAGAACGAATGATGTCAGCATGGAAATAAAGAGGAGAGTATTGCTTGCTAACCGATGTTACGGGCTAAGCAAGCGATTCAATGATAAAGCCCTCTCTCGACAAAAATCCGACTGTACCAGACGTTGGTTCTACCCGTCTTGTTATATGGCGTAGAATCCTGGGCTATGACGCAAGCGGATGAATCAGTACTGACAATTTTCGAGAGGAAAATACTCCGGAAAATATATGGACCCATCGTCGTTGACGGAGAGTATCGGTGTCGCATGAACAATGAGCTGTATGAGCTATATGTCGACATGGACGTGGTCAAACGCATTAATATACAGCGATTGCGTTGGCTGGGTCATGTTGCGCAAATGCTCCGGCACGGAAAATTTTCGACAACGAACTCAATGAACGGCGCAGAAGAGGGCGACCAACACTCAATTGGAAGGACCAGGTTTTTGAAATACTATCGAAGCTTGGTGTGACGAATTGGAGGAGAAGCGCAGAAGATCGAAGCGCTTGGAATTATTTTCTACGGGCGGCGTATAATAGATATATAATAATAACATTCCATTCTGATGCAAAATTCCTTATTATTTTTCCCAACATTGTAGATATAAACATTTTTCACAGAATTCCGCTAACTTATTTAGATTTTAATAAAAATTGTACTGATGTATTTCTAAGTACTGTTCGTTGCACATATTATTATTTTATTGAGATAAATATTCATAAAAGTTATATGAACATTTCAAACAAATTTTATTACTTTTATGACATATAGAGAAAAAAGATCTTTTTCTAAAGAGACTAATTCAGTTCACAATAAAATGAACGTTTTTATGTAGAAAAATTTTGTAGGTTTGTCTATAAAAACAATTTCCATACATATAGAAATTTTTTCAAACACATTTTGGTGTGTTTTTCTTGTTTCACTGTTTGATCCCTCAGATGTACTTTCTAAAAATCTCACTCTCGCCATCCTGATAAATTCTCTCTACATTCGTATTCAGTTCACATTTATTTTAACAGCATGTAAAAACGTGTGTCACACAATGGTCTAAAATAATGAGTAAACAAATTTCGAAAAATTATTTGAAATTCTAAAAAATTCGTACATACGTGTATAGTACACATTTGACTAACTTACTTAGTAAATATATAGTGAATTAATTTAAAGCTTTTTTCTTGCTAATATATAAAAGTAAGATATAGGCGACATAAACAATGAAAGACAAAAAATTTAGACCATTCGAAATTACTTGGAAAACAGATTAAATTGTATTTGACATATGCATTGTATAGGTATGTTGTACATAAGTATATGGCTACTTTGTGACGAAAGTTTCTCATTAGTGACAAATGAATGGCGTTGTTTAGTGAAACAAACGATTTTTTCAAAAAATGTAATTTTTGATTTATCGTTGTTCGTTTTCACATAAAAATATATAATTTTGGATTTCTATCTTTACAATATGAATTCTTTTTAATGAAATCCATAAGTATTTACATTTTTAAATATATTATTTCGAAACCTTTTGTCATAATGCCTAAACTAGCTGATATTGGGAATTAGAGATGTTATCATGCATTGTTGTAGAGATCACATACAAATGAAGACTTTTTTCTTAAATAATAAGACATAAGTTCTCTGTTAGCACATTCAATCTTTTTGGAAACAATTTCCCAATTGTAAATATTTTCCAAAGTTTCATGTCGAAAAAATGCAATGCGAATAGCACACTTAAAGGCAAGTATTGATATCTACAAAAAAATTATTTTTAAAAAATTTCGAGAAAAATTCCTTTTTAATTAAAGTTATTTTATAACAACACCATTAGAACATATCCCAGTAATGGCATTTCAAAACGCAATTTTCGTAATTGGTTTCAGCTGGAGAAAATTTCTTTATCACACATGGGAAACGAAAATACCCTTTGAGGCTAATAATATTATTAAGGCGGTATTCACATAAGGGTTCAGAAATAACGCTCTTACGCCAAAAAGTAATTTAATCACCACAAAGCCGTTCAAACGCATTTTATGTCTTTTAGCGGATGTCTCAAAGGGACATTTTGGGGTTTGGAAAGAAGAAAAGTCAGCAAGAGTTCATCTGGTAAATACACAGGATATAGTAAGAATAGTAAGAAAGTTTTACTGTTTTTTTAAGTTTAAAAAGAAAATAGCACATACTGGGGCTCAGCATGTGTGTCAAAATAAATGAATATTAGAACTTTTCAGCACCTCACAATCGCAAATTAGTTTTAGAAAGTTTGCTTTATATATTTAACTTCACGCGGACTATATTTAATACAGGTTATTCAACTGCAAGATCTATTCAAATTCGATACCGACCTTTTTTTGTTAACAGTATTTTTATTAACTACATTTTGCATTCTTTAGTTTTATTAATAATAACGGAAAAACTTATTAACTGACCGTTTTAACTCGATTAATCAGAAACCGGCTACTCCTAACGTTTTCTGTTCGCAAATTCATCAAAATTATAATTTTTTTTCCTTTGTTTCCCATTAAACTGTCAGGCTTTGAGATCATTTAGTTTTGAGAGTAAACAATTAAAAATACAAATAATTGGGATCAGATAAGTATTAAAAAATAATTTCAGATAAATGGAAAACTGAAAGTAAGTAGAAAATTTTTATTCGATCTGCCTGCTATGCGTAATATTTGTGAGAAATGTAGGATTTAGGATTTTCAGCAAGGAATTACTGTTTTTATATATACTGTTTCTATAAAATGTGTATTTTATTTGCGATAGCCAATTGCTAGGCTATATTTTTGATTATTGGCTTAAAACACAAATGAATGAAATGTATTAACATATTAACATGCATTTATCGTGTTCAAGTATTTAAATGTTTTCCCTTTTTTCTGTTCTAAATCTAAACGTGTAACAAAATCGAAAACAAGAAAAAACTGTATTTATATGTCATTGTCGGCATTTTCTAAAATTACAACGAGTCCACGTCCAAGAAGGCACCCTGTACCATTTGTGCGATGTGTAGAAATTCGAAATGAAAATATAACAACAATTTATAACAACAAGCAGCAGTAGCCTCATTTCGGGAGAATCGAGCGTATTCACTGAAGATTAGCAAACTTAAATTTTCATTGTAGACAATTTTCATTATGATCACTAGATATAAAGAAGAAGAAAACACAATTTCGTTTGTCTGTTCCCGTGAACATTCTTTTTTTTTTTTTTTGTTTTCAGTTGGATACATTATTCTTAATTATTTAATTTTTTCTTATATAAAACACAAATTATAAATGATTTTTTGAAACCTAAGAAAGTAATAATAATTTGATTGTTTTTGCTTCAATAGATCTTGAATCATTTTCACTCGTTTTCATTTTTTCTATCATTTTGCGTAAATTAATTAATATCATTTTCTATTCTAGATTTAATTCACTTCGATTTTAAAACAATTATTATTTATATTTTTATATCTTTTCTTTGCTACGGACCGTCTCAATACTGAATTCTTAACTAGAAAATGAGGCTATTTTTAAAATGCGATTTCGGGCACTTTGAGTGTGTAATTTATGCCTTGCCACTCAGATTTTTCGTTTTTCATACCGAACCATAGGAGAATCTAAAGAAGACTGAACACGCCATAGAAAATTTATTTCGAAAATCCACTGCGCAGACAAAGAGAGAGAAAATCAAAGCAGTACAACATAAAAAGAGAGCAAAATGATGTTTCATGTCCCCAGAAAATGGGCACTGCAAACTACGCAAGTAAGGCACTGATCCCCATATTAAAAATATTTAGTTCGAATGCACCATTCAACAAAATGTTACTTTCCGCGACAAAAAAGAAAATACAAATAATAAAATAGACTGATAAATGACAACTTTTAGTAGAATAAAGTAATCAGTTCAGAAAAAAATTAAAAAATTTAATCCCAAATTATTTCCCAAAAAAGGTCGCTTACTATGCACAAAAATCTTACTAAATTTTTGGTGGTTAAATCTTACAAATTTATACATATGTTAGACAAGGTTTCCTTTTGTAGTTTGTTTGTATCGTAAATAGATTGTTACTGGTAAACAGAGACCGTCACTGTTTAATTCGAAAATAGTTTTGATTTGTTTCAGTATCTGGAATATTGACTGTATTCAAAAATATTTATTGACGATTTTTCATAGCAAAAACGTTCTTCGCATATTTAATAAATCATTAAGAATAAGACCCAAAGTTTTTATACTGATTCCGACAACCAAACCAAAATTGTATTGAACTTTATTCCCATTTCACAGATCCTAAACTAAATAAAACAATTTTGATTCTGAGTCTTGCACTCGAAGCGAAATAAGAAATAACGTTGGTCCTTATTCAGTTTATGAAAAGTTTTGTTTGTATTTCATTTGAAATTATGCAATTTAAAGAAACAGACAATACTTTTAAATAGCTGTAAAAATTTCTGAGAGCATTTTTACCTTATTTTTAACTGTTCTTTGAAACAGTTTTTTGAATAAACATAGTCCAAAAGTTACTTTGCTCCTAAAACAATAAATAATTTAACAGGTAATGGTTATCAAAGCATCAATTTTCGTGAAAAATAAAAGCAAAAACATCTACTATCCGTAATAGCATTCTCAAACGAAATTTTCGCTCACAAAAATTTCGATAGCTTGATAAAAATGTTGAAACTAAAATTTCATGTTAGCTGCGTACTACATACCTTTATGTGTCAAAAATCTTGTTGCATAGTGCTATATTTATTAAGAGAAAATTTTTGAAGATTTGTCATAGTATTTATCGCTAAAGTTCGAAATTTAGTTTCAGTTCCTCCCTACATTGAATGCAAACTGAGAATATATGATCTATTTGTTATTATTATTATTTTTGTTTTTTTTTTTTTGTGGAGACTAATTTGTTTTAAAAATGCGGCAATACGGAAAATAATGTGTTTATGTTCGATTAGTGTCGAACTACAACTTTTACCTAAATATATAATATATTTAGATATGAAGTTACTTCACCACCGGAGACAATTCATAGCTGCGCAGTCGGGGAATTCCGTAGATGATTTCAGATAAATTAAATTAACTTGCATAATTATTAAATTAATAATTATAATTATTAAATTAACTTGCAGCTACCAACATAGTTTCTATCATATTTTGACACGTTAAAAAAAAATTAAAGTTGTCATTGTTTTGCTATGCCATGGTGAAAAGAAACTTTCTACAATTATCAAGCTAAAAATATTCTATAAGTGTGCTAAAACATAGTATACTCAATACGTTGATAAATATACAATTGTTTATTTTGATAGTGACGAATACGGCATAAACAGATACAAAGAAATAATATTGCAACTGTTAAAATATGTTTTAAGTAAACTTCAATATTTTTATTAACAGGAACAGCATTCTCACAAAAGACGACACTATAAGAAACGTGTTTTTCAAAATACTTTGGACACTCATATATAGATACGATCGCAAATGATAATATACTTTTTATATGTTAACAAAAGTCTTGAAAAATGGTTTCCTTTTTTTTTTTAAAAAAAATATGCTGGAAAATGTTTTTCATGTAGAACTGTCTTCGAGAATACGCTTTGCTTAAGAAGGCCTTTGAAAACTAATATTGTCTAGTAACAATTCTACATTTTCAGGTATAACATTTTGTATTCCTTTTTCCTTTAACATTTATTAAAAACTGTGTATTAGTTATTATCGCGATGAGTAGTTATTATTATTGATGGCTAATAACCATCAATTATTAAGCGATCCTTACATTCAACTTTGTTTCGGTGACTTCATGCATGCCGTAACATGATTTCTATAAAATTAGCGTTAACCAGTGGTGGTCGAGAATGTTCTAGTTAAAGGTTATTAACTATAAGGTACAGGGTGTCCATCGGGAAGGTATACTACTTTGTTTTGCCGCCATTTTGGTGAACATTAGACTTGACAGTTCATATTTGGCAGTCGTGAAGTAGAGACGTGGCAAATTTATTATGCAAAAATATTCCATAAACCAACGTGTTTTAATCGTTAAAACATTTTATCAAAATCAATCATCGATTACTGTGACGATGAGAAAGTTACGTGAAATTTTTGAGAGAAACAACGTGCCAACAAGACGCACCATTTACATACCTATATCGTGTAGTTAATGATTTCGAAGAAAGAGGGTCTGTAGCTGATAGGGTCAAGCATGGATCACAACGTACTGCAAGATCGGCTGAAAACATTACTGCTGCTCAAGAAAGTGTCCAAAACAATCCATCAACCTCAATTCGACGTCGTGCTCTGGAGCTTGGTCTTCAAAGAACAACTTTGGTCACAATTTTGCACAAGGAATTGCATTTGTTCCCATTTAAGACTCAGTTGACAGTAGAAATTCTTCCACAAGACCATTTACACCGCCGTACGTATGCCAATAGGTTGTTACAGCTCGCCCATGACATCCCCGATTTTCATGAAAAAATCATAATGAGTAACGTATCATTTAAATGGATATGTGAATAAACATAATAGGTTCTGGGCAATGTAAAACACTGAAATTATTCATCAGTCACCTTTGCATCCATCAAAAGTGGCAGTCTGGTGTGCAACAAGACGGTGTCACATCGCATACAGCCAGTATTACAATGGAATTACTGCGAGACCTCTTTCCGCAACAAGTTATTTCAAGAAATGGTGATGTTGATTGACCTCCACGGTCGCCTTACTTGACCGCTCCGGACATCTTTTTGTGGAGATATCTGGAAAGGTTTATGCGAATAAACCAGAAACGCTTGAGCAACTCAAACAAAATATTGTTGATGAAATTAATGAAACACCGCATGCAATGTGTGAGAATGCAATGAAAAATGTGCTCAAAAGGACTCGCATTTGTGAGGCTAACAGAGGCAGATATTTGTCTGATATTGTATTCCATACATAATTGCCGACATTAAATACAACATTTATCAATATAAGATCCATTCTCTTTCATTTGATCACAAATTATAAACAAACAAAGTAGTATACCTTCCCGACGGACACCCAGTATATACAATTTGTTTGACATTAACTACATGATTCTTTCGGTATATTTGAAATGGAAATATTACTTGTCATGTTGTATATATTACGATGCGATTTGCACTTTGATAAAAGGGAACAATATCTTGTTTATCATCTGTTCGATATGGACATTATTAATTCAAATATGAAATGTATCATTTTGAAAAGATCATTTTTTGAAAACCCGGTTTTTAATTATTCTATAAACTTACAATTTTGGTAATGCCTTTACTTTCAGTAGCATGATTAGAAAAAGCAAAATTGGTATCCAATTATAGGCTTCCATGGTATTTGTCCCATCTTTGATTTAGAACGATAGGTTGAGGATCAAGTTTTTACAGTTTATGTAAAGCTTTGGCAACGGGAATACAATATAATTTTTTAGAAATTAAAAAAAGAAAATTTCTGCTTTAAAGATTTATTTTATTTTATTTATTATTTTGTTTTTAATATTTTTAATTATAGCAAAAGCGTGTGTGCAAAATTGGATCGAATAATTTGTGTTTTTGTATAAGTAAAGCTTTTTGAAAAAAAAAACTGAAAATTTTTCAAAAACAAAATATTTGTTTTAAAAAAATTTAACTAAAATTTCTATTAAAGTGTTCATATTTTTGCGAAATAAAGTATTTTGTAAATAATATATATTCTTAAAACAAATTTAGACCCATGTAAAATAATAGACTGAAAATGAAATGAAACGGAATAAAAATTGAAAAGGTTGTTTTACTATATTTTATAAGCATCTACTGAAAAAAAAATTGATGTAAGTGCAATTACGAAAAAAATCTTCAAAAATAGTAAAAGAAGAACACCTCATTTTAATATAGGATCAATCTTTATGTGCTTGATTCACTAGGAAAAATCTTCGATTTTAGATACGTAATAACTAAATGAAGGAAAAACGAGCGCCGCAGGTGTCAAAAGTTCGAATAAGCTTGTACATCTTCCAACTTGTTTTTGATCCCACAATAGACGATGTGCAGATATCAAGAACGTTTTTTTCTCACATCAACTTAGTCCGTTTTTGAAACAGGCCTACAATAAAAGATGTGTGAGTTGAAATGATCCTCTCTCGTATCT
>JAHXMU010000060.1:331334-360129 GCA_019455685.1 Philornis downsi
CTCTAGGTGTTAATGTAGTTCCAAATGTTGTTAACGCTTGGAGGATGGCTGACAAATGACCTATTGAATAAATTCAGATATTGGGATTAGGATTTTGTCTAAAAATGACGATCAAGCAAACAAATTATGAGAATTATTAAAATTGTCAAAAATGAATGCATGACTGATACAGGCGTTATTGAGTTAACAATTTTCGTCGATGAGTTGTGCCGTTCTGGAGCGGACGAGGCGAAATAGACAGGCTCTTTTACATACGCTTTGTTTGCGATGAGTATGTTGGCAAGTTTGTCGTTCATACAAGACTTTCGACACACTTTTTATTATAACAGTTAAAGATGGATTACTTTGGTTTTAAGGAGGAGTGATTAATTTAAAATTGTATCAAAATATTTTTATTTTATATTTTATTGTTGGTAATCATTTGTGGCAGGTAAAAGAAATGTTATTTAACAAAATATTACATTTCAACGATTTAAATTCCATTACAGCATTAGAAGAAATGCTATCCAAAATCCATAATATTAAACAGATTTACTTACTTTTTTTTCCTAACCAGGAAAGTCTTCTCCTTCAAATGAAAATACCGATAAAACAACTGCCCCACAAACAATCTCTATTGATCTTACTATTGCTTCTGAAAAATCCAGCGAAAATAATATAGCAAATGAAAGTGAAATTATTGATATGACCGAAATCGATGATAGGCCACATCCTCGACAAAAGCGTGCAAAACGATCGTACAATCAACAACTAACAAATATTGGCATTGAATTATCATACAAAGTGCAAACGCGTTATCATCTTGATGCCATTGTTTATTATTCCTCTATAGTGGAGGAATATGAACCCGCAGCACTGGCCACTCACTTGCATGCCCTCTATTCCCAAACCTGTAATGCTAAAGGTAGACAATATACCGTGGAAGTTATCGGCCTAAATAGTCAATTGCAGATATTTATGGATCTTATTAAGCAAGAGAAACGTTTGCAGAGTCAACGGCAACTGATGTCGCCGGGAGCAAAGTATAAAAGTCCCGTGTTAAGCTATGCAGTGGATATTTTGGACTGTTGTGTGCGTTATTGTGAGAATTTGGACTATCTGATCGAGTTTGGTTCACACATATTGGAACTGGCCAAGAATCATGAAACATTTGAGCCTTCGGTGTCTGCTGTGCTCCAGGAACTGTTTGTATATTTGAAGCCATTGGAGTCGTCCAATATATTCGCCTACGACGACATTACTTCCTTAGTGGAAGTTATAACAAGATCTTTAGAATATATTACAACATTCCCCGGCGATCTAATAATGGGTCTAAGAATCCTACGTCATTTGGCTATAGGACCGATATCCAAATCTTTCAAATCTGCTGATACGGAAGAACTCAAGCATCGTTATGTTGCCTTGCAATTTTATGCGGCTGATGGAATACAAACTCTAGTGCAGATATTGGAAAAATTATGTTCTTACTTCGAGCAACCGGGTTTACATTCTCCAACTTTAACGACAATCCAAGGAGTTTATTGCTGTCAGATTATATTGCCGACTTTACAAATATTACGAGAAATGCTTTCACTGGCTATACAATGCCGCGATGTGGAATTTAAAGATCTAACGGCCATTGACCATTTAATGCGTACTTACTACTTATTGCATTATTTTCCCAGTAACAGTCCAGCTGCATCGGAAGTGACACAATCCAGGTACGAGATTATACAAACCCTACTGGCCTACACTCAGCCGAATGAGCAAGATGAGGAGTTGCTGCATAAGTCGCTGTGGACCCAAATGATAAGGGAGATATTGAAGAATATTGATGGTCCAGCTACATTTATACCAGGTAAGTAATGGTGGAGAAAATGGGTTATTTTTATTTTATTTTTTTTTTTTTTTTTTTTGTATAATTGGGCAGTTTGTTAAAAATATGACAATATATCGCAGATCCAGCTTATAACTTGCAGTGCCATAAATAAAACGTTATAAGTGTTGTGTTGTGTTGAGGAACGCATTTAAAATTTATATCAGATGTGACCCATTTCAAAGATTTCCACTCCATTGATTGTATACTTGGACAGTCAGATAGATTGAATGTCATTTTTAAACTATAGACGATTTCACTTTTTGGCATATTCCAAATTGTTCAGATTCTCACACCATATTCACCAATTATGGAAAGTTCGATCTTTGTAAATTTAAATTTAAGTTTAATTTAAAGTCGTTCATGGAAACGTTCGTTCAAAAATATATTTACGGTTCTCAAGTGATGATAGTTATTGAGATATCGGTCAGCGAAAGATTTAAAATTAAAAAATTGAACTGGAGTTGAAGTAATATTTCAAAAAAACCTATTTAGCGGTGACAGTTATAAAGAACTTTTAATATTCCATGCCACCTTAATTTCATGACTAAAGAACAAATTATTATGAACCTTGATTTGTGATTTTCAATACTGCCTTTAAGTTACCTGTGTTAGGTTACCTATTTAGTTTAAGGGATATCTCTTTAAATGTTCAGAAACTGTTTTTTTAGGGTCCATAGATCCACACAGAAAAAGAAAGGTAGTCTTAAAACCTGAAAATCGTTGAAAACCATTTAAAGGTGTGGATTTAAAATTGTATGGCTCAAAATAAAATCTTATTTAGATTTTAGAAATGTATAATTTTTGAAAATTTTCAAATTTTATTGCAGCACGTTTTGAAAACTAGAGAATATATAACAATCCCTATGTCGCTATACGAAACTTAATTATAGTCTATGAACTATCTCCTACTCCTGTCATATCATATCGTTATTATTTCTCCTCGTTTTAGGTCTTCTTGTTTTAGCAGAAATTTTGCCACTTCCTCTACCAGTACCGTTGCCACCTTCCAACGTTTCGACAAATGCTGAAACCATAAAAAGCCAAGCACAGCGCTTACTAACCGAACGAAAATTGTGGTCAGCCCATTTACACCCGCAAGGAGCTCAAATCGCCCGTCTCATTGAGGCTATGGCTCCTTCTTCGTTCCCCCAATTAAGCGATCTGCTAACACGTGTGTGTTTGCAACTAGCCGACTTGGCACCAAATATGACTTTGCTGATATCCAAAACTCTTAGCGATCTGTTAACATCAGAGTGGTCCACATCAGGCCAACAGCCCACCGCACAAATGGCCCGTTTGCTACAATTCTATGCACGACTAAACACTTATCCTTCCCTTAAAATTTCTACACTGTCGATCCTATCTGGCAGGTTATGGGATCTATTCCAACAACTCTTGTTGGCAAAGACTACTTCAGAAGTCGGTATAAAATGTCAACTTTCTGTTCACCGTATACTAGAGAGTTTTCTGGACTCAGAAATATCATTTATATCGACGAAAAACGTATTTTCTAACAACAGCTCCAATCCTTTATTGAATTTGGCTTCCACGTTGCCCAATAAAGAGCTAATACCGAAAATAGTCGAGGCCGTATTTACGAACCTAATGCAAGCGGATGTTACACAAGAAGTTTCCGCTATGGGCGTTAGAAATTTGGTGATTTTAACGGAGCATGACATCACTTTCTATCACCTGTCACTTGTGTTGAAACAAAAAAAAACCGATTTCCAGGAGTGGATTGCAAAAGTGATAGAAACAAACGAAAAAGGTTCATACAATACCAATGTGGAGTCGTTAGTGCTGCTATTACGTTCCCTTTCCCAGATAGAAGAAATAAATCAACCCTATGTCAGCTTGCCAGCCAGATCATTGAAGTTAACTGGGTCAGAATTGGCTCAGATTACGGGTTTCACTCGAGAAGAGGAGAAGACAAATTTCTTAGAACGTATTTTCGCAATACTGGAACTTAACAAACGTAGCGATGCTAACAAGTCTCTTAATAATGATATACAGCAACTAAGAGACCTGCTGAATTCCTCATCAGATGTGACACTCTCGTCAGGCAATGAGGAAGAGTCGCTGGCTTCAGAGACAAATATGTCGCAGGGTTCTGTGACTGAGCCCAATTTACCGCAAACTGAAGGAATTGTTACCCAATATGATGCTCGGCCTATTTTCACTACCTATGATGCTTCCAAGGATGATGATCAACACATGACTAGCAACTATTGGCTGCAAACACTAAATATAGATGATTTGTCCAAGGAGGACTTCGATAAACAATACGAACGCGTTTCTTGCGATTTAACGGAACTAGCTCAAACCTGTTTGGCCCCCGAGTGCAACCTGTCCTCTGATTGTAAGCGAGTATTACATTTATCGGCCTCGCCCCAATCTAATCGCGAAAGAACACCTACAGCCCCCTGTTTCCGCACACGACGCGTAGAAGTTGAGCCTAGCACAGGAAGGCCGGAAAAGAAGATCTTTATATCCAGCATGAGAGGTAGGGGCTTTGCTCGAGCTCCTCCTTCAAGGGGAGATCTATTCAGATCACGCCCACCCAACACTTCTCGTCCACCCTCCTTGCATGTTGATGACTTTTTAGCTTTAGAGACGTGTGGAGCTCAACCCACAGGTCCCACTGGTTATAACAAAATACCACCTCTTATGCGGGGTTCACGAGTCGGACGTAATCGGGGCTCACGCATATCAGCTGTGGCGGCCTATCGTAAAACGAAAATCATACGCACCAACTCCCCCCTAACATGGAATGAAGGGGGACCATCTCATTATCGTTCAAGCACAAGTGATTCACATTTCTCCTCTGCTTCCGGCGAATCACACTATGTATCTTCTCACTTCACTGGCAGAATACGGGGTCGTGGCTTGAGGTCACGTCCTTATATGCGTTAAACTCCTTATATGAGTAAACTATAAACTGCAGCCTGAGCATATGTCTGTGCCTACAGCTTAAGCAATTCAATTTTTTTCCATTCGACAGCAAAGACGCTAACGTCACAGCCCTCGTTTGTTTGTTTTTGGTATTGATTATTTTACCCTCTATGTGTAATTTTGCAAATATTAATAACATTAATAAAGAGAAAATCTGTCACAAATACAGTAAAATTAGAAAAACAATTTGATGTTATATTGTTACTTTTTATTTCCTTATCTCTTCGTACAGATGTTGCTTTTAATGGCGCATTCCTAATAGTTGAAAGCCGATCACTCCACTACAATTGCATGTAAACGAACATCATGATCATCAAGAGGCAGATCAGCTTCGTCAACAATTTGCTCACGAAATGCCAATGCCATTAAGATAGTCTTCTTCTGCGGATACGTGTTATGGTGTCTTGCCAAATAGGAGTCGTAGTAACCCATGCCATGACCCATGCGACCGCCGCTAAGGGTGAAGGCCACACCGGGCATTAAGAATAAATCGATACCAAAGCCTGCAAAATATGTTATAAAGGGGGTTTATTTAGATGATTACATCTGGGCTTAGAGGGAAAAACGATTTAACTCGGAATTAACGTTTTGGGATAAAAAGTGAACTTTATGGGATCTTACTTTTTATAAATTTCAGAATACACAGGATTTTTAAATTGCGTTTAGGCATAAGCAAAGATAATAAAAGTATGTTCTTGTTTATATCAATACGAGTATGCAGAGACATTACGCAATTTATCCAAAACCGCTTATTTTGAAAAATTGTTATAACTTGTGAATCATATTAAATTTTCTGACAGTGATTAAACCTAAATATGCGTCAAAATAATGACTTAGCTTAAAGAAAGTGATAAGATTGATTATGATAAACTAGGACATTATGTAGACGAAAATTTACAACGTCAAAGGACTCACTGCAGTGGATCAATGTATGAGTTGAAACTTAGCTTATTCATACTGAGAAAGTGGTTGCGTGATAAGATACATCCCGATTCAATAATTTGCAATTCACAAAAAAACATAACATCCATCCAGTCAGTTAATTTATTGGAATGTTGTTACATCGAATGTTTTCTACCCATCAAAACAAACAGTAACATTGCGTTGCACGAAAAGCGAGTCATTGATATAGATTTCCTTTACTGAACCGAGCTTGTCAAAATTATTACAAAAATCTACAATAAATGGTAATTTGAAAGTTATATTTCATGAAGCATCCACATTCGACCCAACGAGTTGACATTTTTTTTTTTTTTGTGTTTTTCATACATTAATATGAAGTGATACAATTTCCAAAAAACTGTTGGATTTTTTATAATTCTATCACAAACTTTAACGTTAGATGAATTTCTTCGACGCGCATGCACACAATCAATCAGTGAAAGCATTTTACTTAGCGCAGCAAATACGAAATTTCCCAGTGAATACATTTCATCATATGATTTGATAATGTTTGGATTAAAATTATGTCGAGGAATGGAAACTATTAAAATGATATCTTGAATTCAAACTCCAATTTTGACTTAAAATTTTGATCAAATGGCCAAGATATTGCGTGAAATTGATTTTCTTACTAATGTTGATTTCTCATTAGTGAACATACAAAATTTTCATTAACTATTATTAAATAGGGAAGACAAAATCCGATTAGTTAGTTGTAGGTTTTCTGTAGCAAATAGGTTTTGGCACCAATTTTAAGGTACCCGAGTCAGTTATTTTACATTTTGTAATACATTTTTCTTTGTTTATTAACAAAATTTGATTATGGTTCGTATGAAGGCTATGAAATATTAATTTTTCTGTATAAAAATGTAATGGAGATGCAAGGAAATTATGGGAATTTCTCAATAAACAATTGGGGAATAGAAAATGAGACAATATCTATGCTTACAAGGAAAAATGACAACTCAGATTTTGTTATTTTAAGATATTGAGAGTTTTGCAAGAAACTGCTGTTATGAAAATTTGATATAACTTTTGAAACGTATGGAATTTTGAAATTATGCTTAATGAAATAAACTAAAGGGTGGCGCATAAATAACGTTAACGGCGACTATATTTAATGCGTTCTTGTGCATCATTTGGTTTTAACTCGTGAACCATTTGCATCTTATATGGGAAAAGATGTAACACAAGTAAAATTCTTTGCAAAGACCGCCTAGACATCTCTAACTGCTGAGAACGTCGCCTGGTGAAAGTTTCGGGATTTTCCACTCGAGCGAGCAATAGTCACTTCATTTCGAACTGCATGAGGTCTTCCAGCACGCGGAAGATCACAGACAGCCCCTTGTTGCCCAAAACGCTGAACCAATCGGTAAATTGTTGGAGCGCTAGGAGCATTTTGAACATGAAAGAAATTTCGATATGATCTGCATGCTGATCGAATGCTGATTTTATTTATTTTATTTATTTATTTATTCAGGATTGTAATTTTAAGCCCGAAGGCCGATTTGAAAATTACAATATTACAACGTATCTTCATAATTCAGTAACAAATGCATTATACAACTTTCCAATACTAATGTTATAAAAAAGTTAATGTATCTTAATAGCAGAAAAATATGATTTAAATATGACGACCTACTTCACTTATTAGAATTTGCCACTATGTATGTTTTTGGTACTATAATACGGAATTATAACTTTAATTGGAATTTTGAGCTACTCCATAATATAACGCAAATTTTTTAATTACTTATATATAAATTTAATATTAATATATATATATACATTATTTAAAATATAACTACAAAGTTATTGGCTCCCCAGCCACAAAAATATAAGTATAGGAAAAAAACATTATGCAATAGTTAAGTTGTTAATATATCCTGTAAAAGTAACAATTGTACTACAAATTCAAAGACAATAGGTGCACTTAATTGTTTGATGCTTTTCCTACTGCTTGGAGACAATAATCAAACATTATATTCATACCCAGTATAGCAAAAAGTAATATAAAAAGAAAAAATTATGTATGTGATACATGGTCAAGCAGTTTCAATCGGAAAACATTATTAGAATATGCAAAAAGCCGCAAGTTACTTGGTAGTTGATTCCAAGTTCGTGCAATTCGTACTATAAATGATTTTTCAAACATGGTATTACAAATTCTTGGTATTATTACCTGAGGTCTTCTACTCGAATGAGAAAAGTTGAAGGTATTACATAAAGGAGCCGGTATACCACTTTTTACTATTTTGTAAAATAAAAATAAATTTCTGTACTGTACAAACCTCTCAAAAGAACATCCCAAGAACTTCTTCACATGTTCGGAAATATGCTGCCTTCTGCGAATATTATAGGCAAACCGTACAATAATATTCACAGCTCTCTTCAATCTTGATAGATTTTCAACATTAGTTCCTGATATCACTTCAAGACAATAAAAAATCTGAGGCATAAGTATAGCATAAGCCAATTTACATTTTATTGTAAGCGGCAAGAAAGCAGCAGCAGAATAAAGCCTACGTAAAAGACCATATATTCTCCGGTGAACACTATTAATATGAACTTCAAATGCTAACTTACTATCAATAAGTACTCCCAAACATCTGTGATGACTAACAAAGTCAATCCTTGTCGTTCCCAAAAATATATCCAGATCCGATTCTAGGTAATTGGCAGAACCAAAAAGAATAGCCTTGGTCTTAGACGGATTAATTTGTAACGAATTTCTGATAGTCCATGTCAGAATACTATTAAGACAATCATTTATTTCACTTTGCAAAGAGTATGATGGACGATCTGAACAAAATAAGAGCATAATATCATCCGCAAACATAAATAAATTGCACGTGCTACAATTAATGCTTGCAGAAATATCGTTAATATAAAGTACAAAAAGTAGTGGACCAAGGACCGATCCTTGTGGGACGCCAGATGTGAGTTCAAGACAGTTGGAACGTGCACTAAACAACTCCACAAATTGAGATCTGTTAGATAAATACGACATTACAAGTCTACAAGCGGATCTGGAAAAATTAAAATTAAATTTCAATTTTTCAATCATAGTTGCAAAACAAATACTATTAAATGCTTTGGTAAGATCCAAAGAAATTAAAACATTTTGATATCCACGATTAATATTTTGTCTCACAGTGTCAGTAAGATGTAATAATAAGGACGTGGTGCTATATCCTTTCCGAAAAGCATATTGAGACTGGAAAATATGATTGCGAACATGACAAAGCATTTGGCTTTTCATAATTTGCTCAGCAACTTTGGACAACACTGGTAGAATTGAAATTGGTCGTAAATCCTCTGGACTATTGATAATTTCAGACTTTGGGATAGGCACAACGCGCGCAGTTTTCCAGGCTGATGGAAATACGGAGCTCATTAATATTGAATTAAGTACATGTACCACCAGATCCGAGATATATGGATAAATAATTTTTAAAAACTGAATGGGAATACCATCAATGCCAACAGATTTCGATTTTACTCTACCTAAAGCCTCCAGTACGTCAGCATCACTGACACTACTAAATGAAAATGAGTTTTCATCATCACTCAAATTATCTACACTAAAATCAGTATTATACAGGTTTCCAGAACCAACAGCACGAACAAAGCAATCATTTATATTGTTTACATCGTCCTCATATGATATTAGGGTTTCACGAGAACAACCTATATTCTTTATAACACGCCATAATCCAGAAGAATCCAAACCTCCAAACAATCGAGCAAAATATTTTCTTTTACATTTTCGCATGATTGATTTAGCTCTATTACGGTACTTGCAATAAATTCTTCGCCTTTCTTCTGTGCGATTATGAAGGTAATCCTTATAAGCCAAATTTCTCAATGATTTAGCCAGAATAATCCCAGGTGAATTCATCCAGTTATGGTCACAAGAACGTAATTTCCTCCGTATAATCGGAACATATGAAAACAAATTCTCTATTAGACAAGAAATAATGTTACATTGGTCATCAGCATTAGAATTGTTAATAATTAAAGTTTCGTCAAATTCTGACAAAAAAGTATGGAAGCCTTCCCAATTAATATTATTGAAATCACGGTATTCAAAAATTTCTTCAATATGTTGAATGGTAATTCTAAGAGACGCAAATATTAAGGCGTGATGGGATATAGATGGACACTGAACCTGACTAGAAAAAGAACGCATAGAACTATCACTTACCAACATAAAATCTATTAAAGAAGTTGACCCGTGTGCCGCATCAAAATGGGTTGGTACAGAATTATGTATTATAGATAGATTCATTCTAGAACATAGACTACGGAGTAAGCTAGCTCTGGAAACATTAAACAAATTACAGTTGAAATCGCCGACGACAACAATATTGGAATAGTTAGCAAATAAATCATGGTGAAGTTCCTCAAAAGTCGATACATCACCAGGAGGAGGTAAATACACTACGCCAAAAAGAACTTTGGAATTACCAGATTCGAGCTCAATAAAAAGCGATTCACATTTGCCTACTACAGATGTTTTAAACACAACTTTGTGTCTAAACTTGCACGAAACATATATTCCGACACCTCCGCCCCTAGCATACCTTCGATCATTTCTGCAAAACTTATAGCCAGGAATCTCAACAGCCAGACTGGATACTTCTGACTTCAGCCAGGTCTCAGAGATTCCGACCACGTCAAGTAGTGAGTTGCACAAAATATATTTCAGCTCATTAATCTTAAAATTATTGAACGAAGGTCTAATACTCTGGCTATTCAAGTGACCAACATTAAATTGGTGTTGATACGGGTGCAGCGCTGTTTTTAACATAGAATTGTTACTTATAACAGGACCAATATTTCCATTAAAAGACATCAAAGTTGAGCATACAATTTATGGTGGGGAACCAACTAACAAATACAAATTTGATAATATTTCCAAAATCAAAAATATCTATCATACTCATGACTTACAATCAAACAGCTATTCATTAGCAGTAAATGAGATCAAATTATTATTATTATTATTACACCAGAAGAATTACCAAAAAATAGGTTTAAATTAAAAAATTCAACAAAAAAATTTAAAGTAAAAAAAGAAAACAAGAGATGGAAAAAACCGAGTTAATTTAAAAAAAAAAACAGTAGAAAAAATCAGCTCTGCACAGCAGAATTTCTATTAAGCAACGCAGCACATTCAACTGCATCATAGAAAACGTCCTTGCCATCCGGTAGACTGAGTTTGGCTCTCAATTTATCAGAGTTCATCATCTTATACCTGACTATAATTTTATTGCGTAAGAGTTTCCTGCAGACACCATTAAGATTGCTGGCAGCCGGAGAGTAGTGATCATTCAAATAAACGCGATTCTGCAAATCACCACCCAAACGACCATCACAAATTAGATCACAGATCCTAAGAGACCTCGTTTTGAAATACTCCTTCATTATTCTATCCCGGGTCATCACATTGCCAAATTTGACCAAAAGCACCTTTCTGCCATTCATATAACAAACATGGCTAATATCACTCAGAGCAACAGGAATATTATATACGCTCCCAAGAGCAACAATTGGTGCAAGCAAATCTGTCAGACCCTCGGGCAACCCACTGATACAAATGTCACCACGATTCAATCTTCGATGAAGTATATTATTTTCAGTCTCCAACGATGCAATTTTGGATGTTGTAGAAGAGTCAATACAATTTATCAGCTTGTTGCAATCAATAATATCTCTTTTCATGTTGTTAATGCAAGAGCTCATCTCGGTTTTGATCTCAGCAACAGCATCAAGGAAGGCATTTTTTAAAGCCAATTTATCTTCATCGTTTTTCCTGATAAAGTCATCCAACTTTTTATCCAAACTGCACTGCTCTGCGTTATGCTTGTTTATAAAGCCATCCAATTTCTTGTTCAAGTTGGAAATTTGTGCAGCCACACTTTCATTGTCACCCAAGGCACCATCACCCAAACCACTGTCACAATTTGCGCAAATGAAAACCATACTCTTGGTTTCAATATACATTTTCAGGTTCTTTTCAGGCACATTAGCGCAAGATGCATGTAACCAATGTCTGCAGATTCTACACTGTAAGCTACCTTGAGTTTTTCCAATGGAAACCGAGCAATTTCCACATTTGTAGGTCTTGGCAACCGGCATCTTGTATTATTAACAATGTAAACAAAGCAGCAACAACAAGTGAATATGGCGATTAGCTTCCTCTATTTGCAACCATCAAGCAACAACAACAGCAACCAACAACTAGCAACTCACAAACTATTATCAACTATTTGATTAGCGTAGTTAATATTCTCGATGATACTCGACGTCTGCTGCATTCAAATAATCAAACCATACGACAAATAGATTAAATGAAACAAGTTAAAGATGTAAACGAATAAAAAATGAACAGCTGAATGCACCACACACGTCTACTCAGGCATAGCGTTGCCAGATTATTTTCAAATATTTTTTTCAAATTTTCAAATATTTTTCAGATATTTTTCAAAGTAAAATTGAACAACTTTTGTTCTTTGTTCTGTGCCATCATAAATTTCCCAAGTATTATTTAGTTAATACTGTAGAGACGAAAAATAAAGACTTAAACAATAAATGTATTCCCTGATCAAATCTTAACGTTATTTATGCGCCACCCTATATAATAGAAAACAAATTATTCTCGCTTACATTAATACTTAAAGATATTACTGTGTGTGACTATCACTAGTGAACTGTGATTTTTGAAATTTGTACTTTGTGTACGATAAATGGAGACGTTTTATTGATTGACGATGAAAAGCAGCGAATCTTGATATTAACTTTTATGATGCTGTCCAGAGAGTGCGAAGAAGAATCGTAACCTATAACGATGATAATATAAACATGTTCAGAACTGTGGTAACACTTAGAAACGTTTTTGGTCTTGAAAGAACATATCATTTTCAAATAGGAATCATAGACTGTTTGAAATTAGCTATGATAGAATCTCATACAAAATGTTGTTAATTAATTTGGAAATCATTGATGACAAAAGCTATTCCGGATATTATTAATAAAATCATCATCATCTTATTGTGACGCATTAAAAATATACATAATATAATAGGACGTATTATGTATCCTAACGCAAAGACGACTGAGAACTTTCGACCAATTTCAGTAAGGCCAATTGATAAGATTTTTGAGAAACTGATATTTGAACAAGTTACAGCTTATTTTGATGCAAATAAAATAACTTAAACATTTTTTGGGAATGGAAGTCAAAATACATGACTTAAAACAATTTAACAAATCAGAAAATGTGGTTTAAGAAATTTATAAATGAATTTGGATTGAAGGATTCTAAAATTTCGCATATTTCTTCAAATTTATTTTATAACAAATCAGTTTTTCAGACTTATTTGTATTACTAGGTCACTCCATTGTGGGAACCTGACAATAAGTGTTTAAATCTTAAATCTAATCGTCAATGAGTATGTCGTCTGTGATCGGCAGAGATTTATTTAGTAGTAGCTTAGTAGGTCATATGGCGCAGATTAAGCGTCGTTTACATTTTAAAATGATAAGCGCAATATTCGTGATCTCACATAGATATTACTCAAAGGGGTGTGAATCACATGAGAAAAGAGGCCAAGGCCCGAACACATGGTAGTTGAATTAATAGCACAACGTTTTCGTAAACATCACAGCCCTTCTTTACTTATGCTTTGGCTAACAGACAACATTAGACAATCCCCGTATTAAGCTTAAGCAAAACATTTGATTCCATAGACTATACTCTATTCTTATATAAACTTTCCACTTATTTCAATCTGGATCAGGTATACAAGGATCAATTTTACGCCCACTCTGGTTTCTGATGTATGTCAACGACATTCGTCCCTGCGTAATGAACTCTTCATTTACATCTGCTGTTAATAACTGTATATGAGACCTTGATGAGGATATTGATCGTATTTGTAGCTGGGCTGTTAGAAACTGCATACAAATCAATGTTGATAAAAGGAAGTTTATTGTATTCCCAACATGCTCGTGAACATGTTGCTGAGCAAAACATTGCAGTGGAAAATACTGTTGTAAAATCACCTTTATCAATTCTTTGTTTTGGATTTGAAATTGACTCTCATCTGAAAATATAAACTGGGTAAATGTTACTTATGTCGTTAAGGTTAATGCAATATTATACTCTTTATGAGCACTAAGATTCATTTTGGTTTGCTTGAAGATTTGTTTGCTTCTTGTTTCTCACTGACAATCTATGTTCATAATATTTGGCTATATGATTTTGGTGGTTTTCTGTTAGAAAGGTTTGCGTTATGGTTGGGGTATTTTGCTAGGGAATAGATTGAAGTCCAATATGGGCGTTGATTGATTAATAAATTGAAAAGAAGTTAACAAGGCCGATATGTAGAACGAACTACGTGAATGATGAGTGTAGAATACGTGGCAGGCTGAATAGGTATTACCTGCAGTACTGCAGTGTTGAGAACAAGTCAGTTGATATGCAAAAATTATTAAGTAATGAATTGTAGTATCAAAAGACAAAACAACCTTTATCGTATTTATCTTGTAATGGAAGACCGGATACTACATCAAATGCTTCAATTTTGACACAAGAATCAAATCACTAATTAAAGATTGGAATGAGGTGAAGAGATCTGCACGGTTCGTCAGATTTTCGTTAAGATTAAGTTATAACACGGACAGTAGTAAATTATACGGATATTTTAAGATTGCAAATTAGATAGATAGAACATTTCTTAGTGTTTATATATTTTATCTTAGTGGTGGCGTTATAAACTGGTCGTATTGCAAACAAAAAGTTGTGTTTCCCTATCAACTGCAGAAGCAGAGTATATAACATTATCTGAAGCTATTAAAGAAATCAAATGAATTACCAATTTGTTATAAAAATGAGTTATTGTGTAAATACGCCAAGTTAAATAATGAAAGGTAACCAGAATTGAATTTTGATGGATTTAAATGAAAAATTTAAGGTACAATTTGGTAAAAGATTATTACAACAACAATTTTAATGCCCAACAAAGAAAATGATAGTAGACATATTAACAAAGCTGCTTACAAAACATCGTTTACACACATTCAACTCACTGTTAGAACTGGCCAAAACTACAAACAAAGATTGAGGAGTGTAGAAATAGGTATACTTTGTATATTTCTAGAATTTTAATTTTTGAAAAATACGTTGTACAATTGTGATAAAATAAAAGTCAAAAATATTTTTCATTCGCTGGTAACAGGTTTATATGTAGAACATCATGTACAATATAGCTAACATGTTTGCGAGCACAAATGCTGAAATCCTCACTTTCCAAGATTACCAAGCTCGCTTTGGTGTAGCTCATCAGTAGTCTTCCTTATGGGATTTATGAAAATATAGCAGTAATTTCAGTATCTATTTCTCGTAACGCGTTTTAATATACTACTGAATTTGCTATTAATTGAAATGAGGAAATATTTTTACATAATGCAGGGATTTTGGTAATATAAATGACTTACTTTCCTTCCATAATAATGTAATTTTTCAGCTTGAATTTTTGTAAATGAATTTTTTAGTTGTTCGATGAGGAAAGGGTCGAATGGATGACCTCGAGAGATTTTATGCTCATCTTTAAATGAATTTTGCTTATTGAGCCTCTCTTCATATCCCACATAATATCCTTAGAACGAGTCATAACGAAGCTCAAAAGAAGAGGTTGTATGAGAGATTGTATTTTGAATGCGACGAAGTTTCATTGGTCCATGACATGAAGGAGTTAGATGATTTTTTGTTAGTGTTACTTTTGGTTATAATTGACAAAACTTTGTGTGTGCAACATCATTTACAATAGAGTTAACACGCTTGTGAGCGAAATATAAATACATTTCCCGGCGTAATTTTTGGGTATTAGTACATTTACATGTTCAATATCAACCAAAACTTGTAATAATATCCAGTAAAAGTTTGAGAAACATAACTTTCACAGAATGCAGGAAACGAAATCTTTCGTGACGACAATACAGTGAGGGGAGTAAAATGCTGCTAACAAGTGGCTGATGTGAATAATTGAATCAAACGAATAGTAGAAATTAATGATTACAAAAGGCAAAAATTACTAAACATAGTATGAAGAAAGCATAACTGGAACGGAAACTAGGCCTCACTGTTTGCCAAATTGAAACGTTCATCGAAACTTCAATTCAGTCAAATTTAGTAACCGTTTGATTTCAATCGTTACATTTATATTCGGAAATATTATGGAACTTCTATTTAAAACCAATCCAATTATCATCTTACCATTTGACAAAGCATTCTCCCTGCCATCTTTAGCACTTGGTTGTTTTATATTCCATTTGGTCAAAGGCAACGATTCGTAGTCATCCAAGTCTTTTAGCCGAACCATTTCCATCATTTTACCCTCATAAGTAGGTACAAAGACATGTTTATCCAGGCGGAAGCATTCGCGTAGTAGTTGCCCAGTGTCCACTTCAGACGAAGTACTTAAATAAATGCTAACGCGCTCAGCCAAACGAAATGCTTCAGATTTCAAAACCTAATTGCAAAATGACACAACATAGAATTCAATTAGAGATTTTAGAAAAGGCACGTTCTTAATTATGAAGGTATGGTTCTAATGTGACGTACCTTTTCGGTTATGGCTTTCGACTGACGATCTCTTGATTCGGGTGTTATTGCGGTCAAAACTTCAACTTTCATGCGTTTTCTTAGAGCCACTTTAAGAGGATTAGACAAATTTTTAGCCATCACTTCAAATATTTGATGCAGGGCGACTAAGTAAATGTTTATTCCACAACTATCTCTGGAGTACTGATTGTTGTTGAAAATATTTTTGCCGATTTTAATCGAGAAGAGACATTAAGGTTCTTGTGAGCACAGCTGACCAGCAGATTTGTAGTGATTAGTTTGTTTGTATACGAGATATTTCAAATCGCATCTACTCGCGCTAGAATTTGTAAGATAGTTTGAACTCTTATAGTTGTCTGCCTAAACATTTCTTATCAATATATTTGCAACGCAGCATCAACAATTATATTTGCGTTTTTAATTGATAAGTAAAACCTGTAACGCCTGTGGTCAATTGGAACGAATGATGCCGGTGGGGTGGATTTTCAAAACTTGATAAGGTGGAAATTGGATTGTGTAGCAAACAATTCTAGCTGCGATGCAATAATCCTATTCTAATATTCTTATTATTTAATTTCTTTCTAAGAGGCGGCGGTCGTCTCTGTGCCGACAAATTCTTCGACTAGTCGAATAATCGACGAATATATTTAATCGTTTATAAACCAGAGGTCCTACTTAAGTGAACATAAACAATTTAATGCGCGTAAGCTAACCGAAAGTGGCAAACTTTTCAATATTCCATTCAGGGACTTTAAATTTTATTTTTGCGTGTCGAATGGAGTTTTAGTTGTCCGAAGTGGATCATGTTTGATATAGCACACGGAAATTAAAAGGAAACATAATTTCTTTAGTGACATCAAAACGATATTTTCGTAGGTCGAAATTTCCCGATTTACAGGCTGCTACGTTCGGAGCCCGTAATATGTTCCACACAAGTTTATTTTATACGATCTGACGTTCGGAACCGGTGCCGTTGGAAAACTAATCGAAATATCTGCCAAATTAAATATTCATCTGTAATACTGTTAAAGCTTTGTATGTGTGAAAAACACAGATGATATCGAAAGAAATGTAGGTCTATCAGTTGCTCGCATTTGGGTGACTGGAGGGATTTCATCGTTTGTTTGTTCAGACTCCAAAACAATGTAGTCCGCTCAGAGTCTCGCTGTCCACTGCTTTCGAGGACAAGAACCATCGGTCACCGTTGGTCTTATTGCTATAGTTTTTTTCGCGTCTGTTATGATTTTATTCATACAGTAATGTAAGAAAAAGTGGTAGTAGTGTACGGAATGACAATGTATACGCAAAGATAATTTATTTCGCTCTAGAATGGAAGCGTTGAAGTGCTTCCTTTCAACGTTCACCCATGAACGTAATTATATCCTCTCTTGCTCTCTTTCCTAACGTGAAATTTTAATAGTTACTGTTTTATAACTTTATATGTAGTAGTATTCATACATTATTGATCAACTTATTATAATCTGCAAAAATAGTAGCCAAAATACGTTAATTCTTACGTTTTTTTTTTTTTTTTTTTTTTTTTTTTGTTTTTTTTTTTTTTTTTTGAGAATGATATCTCCCATGTAATAGGAGAATTTATTTGATATGAGACTTTCTAGTCAGGTGAGGGAGGCATGCGCTAGGATGAATATTTTTGTTCATCATAACATTATGCCAACACACTTTGATGTAATTCATCAAACATCTTTGTTGATTGATTTTTTCTTAATGTCTCACCATGCCAACGTGCAATTTTCGTATCAGCTTTATTGCCACAAATTCTTTACCTCTGTTCAATACTCGTACGTAATTTAATAGAGTTCTGAGATATTTATACTCACTGAGGCGTCGTGTTCATATAACACCGTATGTTAAGCGTTTCTTGGGCTGCAGTTTTAAAAATTATATCGAATTAAGGTCTTTGTTGTTATTTTATAAAGCTGATCGACTATGTAGTTCTCAATTTCTTTTTAATTCGTTTAACATTTCACATTCCACTCGTAATAAGCAGTTTCTTATTCCTAAAATAACCACACTCATGAGTCGTGCTTTTGTAGTAAGAGTAGGTCGAATTTACATTTTACTATCAAGAAATTTTAAAAGTTTTGAATTATATCCTGATTCTTACAAAAGACACATTCTACAACACTTTCAGACTTTACTAATTTTGTTTTCAATTAAATTGTGACCAGCCTTTATTACATGCCGATTATCTTATATTTCCAGATTATATACCGATTAACTTCTAACTTTTGAATTAGTCTTTTTTCATACTTTTTTTGTCTTTAATAAGCATGTCACCTTTAAAATCATACTATATTTTTATAAATTTTATATTTAATTTTTATTAAGTGTTTTTTTTTTTAACTTATAATATTGAGCAGATTGGCCGGAAGGCTTTAAATTACAAGCCAAAAATAAATAAATAAATACGCAGGGTAGCGAATAAACCGTGATCATATTTCTCTATTTTGGCTTCAGAGCAATATAAATTATCTATGCGTATAGATTATTCTTGGTGTATGCACGGATACGTGTATTATTGAGCGGAATATATTTTAGAGAAACAGACTCGGCAGAGCGAATGAAATGTCTCCAACGTTTGACGAGTTCATGGTGGTATTATTGTATTGCTCCCGAAAGTACGCGTTATTATAAAAGTTATCGCCATTGGTTTTATAAAGCTAGCAAATGGTAAATGTCATAAATTTAAACCAAAATTACATCAAACTCTATCAAACAAGAACATTCGTGGAGCCCTCACTCTGATTTTGGTTTGTTTATAGTATGACAATTTGTGTTGTGAATGCGGGTGTAAAATGCAGCCAAATTCGGCAAACGGAATTCGATTTGACACTAATGAGCTCAAACGCAACGTGCAATCAAAAAATTTGACGTTTGACAAAAATACAGAATTGTTTGGATTATACCAAATGTCAACCAAATTTAACTCAGCCAATTGGGGCAAAAAAAAAATCGCGTATCATGTCTCGATATGGTTCGCCGTTGACAGTAACGTTTCTTCCACGGTCGTCTTTAAAGAAAAATGGACCGATGATGCCATCAGCCTATAAACCACGCCAGACTGTCGTTTTTTCGGGATGCATGTGTAATTCATGTATGAACACGATTTTTTGATAAAACAGCGGATTTTCATAGAGCTTTTGTAAGGCCCATTCACCAAAAATTAGACGTTGTGGTAGGTCGTTTGTCATTCCATGATGAAATGGCAGAGTGTACTGTACACTTTTCACTTTGACAGTGACGTTAGGACGCCATTGCCAACCAGTGCTGCCAGCCTGAAAAACTTAAATCTTAAAAAATCGCCCTATAGAAACCACTTTCCTATTAACAGTTGTACTACAAACCACTTCCCTACATTACCAAATATAATGAAACGGAATTCCGAAATAAAACACGGAAACGAAAAATTTGACACCTGAGGCCAACACAAAGTTGTTGGTACAAAAATTTTGAGAATTCTTCTGCAATAACGATCTAACTGTTAAAGTTCTTGTTAATCTGAAACAAAACTCTGTTTGCCGTAAAAAATTACTGCAAATCATGGAAACGAAATTACGTTTGAAGAAATTTTATCTTTTGTAATATCTCATTGGTATTTGAATTATTCGATTTTAGCAGGTGTTTTCCCACTTCCTGAAACGAAGTTAGTATTCTAAAAGATGTAACAACTGTAGCTGTTGGTCTCCGCACTATAACTTCAAAAACTAGTTTTTGCCATCTATACTGCTAAATTTCTTGACGCTCTCGTTACAAATCGGAACACGTATTTGCAGTAATACTGCACCTTCATATCCGCAAAACTTTTTGATACTGATATTTTTAAATTCAATGCAACACACGTCAAATTTAATCGAGCAAGCACTGCAAAAACAGTTCGAGTTAAATTAAAAATCATAATGGAATAAATTTAATGAACGCTTCCTGATTTCTACAGCGTGGGCCATAAGGGTGTTGGCGGTTTAAATATTCAATTAAAAAAAAAACTACGAACATAAAAAAAATATATTTGTATTTTTAAAAAGTAGAAGCATAGGAATTTTTAAGACTTAAAAATAATGTTGTCCTAATGGCTTCCCTCGGCTGCTTGACACTCTTGGAACCGAAGTCGTAAATTTTGGAAAACTTGTTGAAAAGTTGTTCTCGGTATTTTGTTACTTTCCTGAATAATGTTCCTCTTCAACTGCTCTAAATTGGTCGGATTATTCTCGTAGACTACCAATTTGAGGTAGCCCCATAGAAAATAATCGCATGGAGAGAGATCGGGGCTACGTGGGGGCCACTCAATATCCCCCCTTTTCGAAATGAGTTTTCCAGGAAAAACATTTTTCAGCAGCTCTATGGGTACCCTAGCCGTATGACATGTGGCCCCATCCTGTTGAAACCACATCCTCGAGGTATTGCCTTGAAGTTCTTGCAAAGCTGGCACCAAAAAGTCTGCTAGCATGTTGCAATAATTGTTCGCTCTAACCGTCACCGCATGCCCTCTTTCGTCCTCAAAAAAGTATGGTCCAATAATACCGATTGACGTTATCCCAGCCCAAACGACAAGCTTAGGGCTGTGAGGTGGACGTTCATGCAAGCGTCGGGGATTAGTCTCGGACCAGAACCGACAATTTTGCTTGTTCACATGGCCATTAAGGGGAAAATTGGCCTCATCAACCGCTCTATCATCAAATTGACAAAGTTAAGTCGGTTATTGGCATCATCGGGTTTTAATACTTGGACTATCTGAATCTTATAAGCCTTCAAATGCAAATCACATTTCAAAATTCGTCGTAAAGTTGTTCTTTTGACATCCAAAGACTGACTTCTCTTACGTGTTGACTGTTGCGGATTTCGCTGAACTGAAACACGAGCACGCTCCACAATGTCGGCTTATCTTGCAGAAACTGGGCGACCACGAACCGTAATTGGTACTGTTGAGCCAGTTGTTTCGAACATTCTGATCCATTTTCGTATCACATTGGCGCTTGCAACTTCACTTAAATCGTGTAAACCGTGTTCATGCCGATACAAACGTCGTGCAGTAATAACTGATTTATTGTTTTCGAAATACGCTCGGACACAAAATGCACGCTGCACTCCCGTGTAAGGCTCCATGGCGACTAAATTTCCAGGAAGCGGCGCAGCAAACAACATATCCCCCCGCCACCCCGCGTTACCGAGAAATTGAAGAATTAAATCGCCAACACTCATATGGCCCACCCGTTATTTTGTTTAGATTCTTGTCTTCCTCGCTTTTTTACGCTGATTTTTGGGAAATTATGTTAATACCTTTCCACTGATAATTTATTTTTTCGAATTTGAAAGTCGGTGTTTTATGAAATTGACGATGGCCAAGTTTAAACATTTTCACTATGTATGAAGATTTTGCAAATATACAACTATTAAGAAATTTTACTATTTGGAGTTTAGTTTTTTTTTTCACAATTCCTCGTATAAAAATGAACGTAATAAAATCTTACGCTTGTCCTACAAACCTAGACTAAACCAAAAGACGTTGACTGAAGTATATTTTTTGTTAGAATTAATTAAAAGACAAACTATATTTAAAATATGTGTTTATTCCGTATACGTAGTATATTTATCAAATTCAAATAATTATGGGCTTAACCTAAGCTCTCAATTAAAGTCATTAAGTATTAATAAATAGATGCACATTCGAGATTTTAACACTCAATAGAAAGCTGTAAGATGCATCCAGTCTTCATTTTTGGCTTTGTTCCGCCGATTTTGTAGCTTCTGGTTTGATCTTAAGATTCTTCAATTGTTCCTTCTGTTGTTTGTAAAAGAATTCCTCTTCACGAGCAGCCTCCATTTTACCAAAACTACCACCGGCTTCGCGGATGCTACCGCCACCACCACCTCCTTTGCCTGCACCGCTACCCAATTCACCGATTTGCGACATTTTGCAGAATCTAAAAAAGGCACATAGACAATGTTCTTAAAAATAAAAATTCTTAAAAAAATAAGAATAAAATTTGGAGCAAGGCGATGCAATCTTATGTAATGTTACTCCCAAAATTCTGCTCAAATTGTGTCCAATCGTCCCTTTGTTTTTAAATGTACTTACTGAATTTGTCGGGGATATAAACGTTGTGTTATGCGCCTCAATGTTAATAACATACTGGAATTTCTGTTTTCACTGTTTTATTTATATATTCGCAGGGAACTTGCTAATTTCACAAATATTTTACTTCGTTGCTACAATTAAATCGATGCGCACTGCCTTCTAAGACACTATTGTGACTGATGCTTCTTCCCGACGTGACGTTTAATCATTGTTTATTTTTACTTGCAGAGCAAAGAGGGTTGCCAGAACCATGTTTGTTCTAATTTCATCATGGAATGTGAGAAATATCCTGAAGTCCAAAACGATTTTGTTCATGAGAAAAAATTTGAAATAAGGAAATTTGAAAAAGAATAAATGCAATTTACAGAGTTAAGTAAAAACTCACAAAACATCAAATAAAACAATGTCGGAAGAAACTTCAATGGGGCCTAAGCGAATGCAAGTATGCCGACACTTAAAAAAAATTCATAAAAGATGCCTTGGCACTAATTTTTCTTCTTTTCGTTTAAACTGAATGAAAAAATGTAACTTTGAAATAAACAGTAACAATTTGTAAAGGACGCTCTCTCAGTTCTTTGCAAGATGTGCGGGTATGGTGAAAGCATATTGTTATCATGCATACTATATCGACATAGCCAGTTTTTCCAATGACTGAAATTCATTTTTTTCATAACCATGTGAATATTATATTACAAAATTCATTCATGTATCTGCGAATTTCTGCCATATGGCTTTTAGTTAACGACTAATAGTAATAAACGACTAAAACACCGAACAATCGAACATTTTCCCTAAGCTGGATTTTTACCCTTATGTGTACATTCCTTTTCATTTTGGGCCAATTTTGACACGGTGGTTATTTCAAAAGCGATTATTTTTTTTTATCGTTTTTATTCAAAATCCTCGATTTTTCTCGATGTCATTAATTTTGACCTACCATTTCTCACATCAGGAAACTACTGAGTATAAGCAAGAGAACCCTACACAAATAGCGGACGTTTTTCGTAGCTTTTGTTTAATTTTACTTCATTTCGTTTACTTTTGCAAAACGCCGCTGGGCTAAGATAAAAACTGTCTTCTCTGAACAGAAAAATTTGCGTAGGGTTATTGTTGTCTATTGTAGGGTGTGATCGAATACAGAATGGTATCACCAAAATAGGATGGCGTGGAAAATCCGCATCTTGAAAACGGAGCGTACAACCATGGAAATTACGTCATTTTTAGCGGGATCCTTATTCTATAAAGCGACTCCAATGTTTAAAAATAATTAAATGAAATAATCACTATGATTAAAAATTACTAAGCATATGTCTAAGAATGTAGATCAAAAATTATGCTACTTAATGTTACTTTTGAACGCTCTGTTGTTTGAGTCATAAACACATTTAGATTTTAGCAATTTTTTCAAATTTGACCATTTGAGGGAATTTTTTAAAAATTGGCACTGTGCTCACAAATGTTGGATTCCCTAAAATGAGGCCATTTTTTGTTCGGAGGCACCAGTTCCAAGATTTGCATCAGATTAGCACTTTTTACAGATACACTAATGTATGTTCGCATTGAATGCTATTCGCATTGTAGAAATTTTCTTTGCCAAACACTAGGCGATTCACAGTAATTTTTAGTTCTAGTCCACAGCGAGATTGAACATTATTCTAAAGGATAGAATCTGTTTTCGAGAGAATGAAATGTAGCAAAGAATCATACACAAATTTATGCTTTTCGGAGGTAAATACAGGTCTCCTTAGAAGAGATTAGGTGCAAATAGGAGACGAATAAGAGAACAAGATCGAGAGAGAGAGCAAATTAAAAACAATAAACATATCCATATGTCCTACCTGAGTCTGTAACTGCCGCATTGTTAACTTTTTTTGAGATAGATAGATAAACTAACAAACCAACGATAATTGTATTATTTCCATCTTCCATCTTAATATTTTTACTTTCAAATCGTCATTTTGTTTCCTTTGCCTTTGCTCGACAACAAAATAGCAAACGAGTGACATTGGCGTTTACGGAGTTGAAATAGAAATAAAAAAACGGAATTTTGTATTCTTACGTTATCGTTCGAGTCGTCGTGCGCGGAGAAGTAGAGTTAGAAAATCGTAAATCGGCTTAAAATACAAATCATTAGAATTTATGGGACAAACGAAACCTGTCGTTTGATATAGAGAAACAGCCCATTAGTATTTATGTGCCAGGTAGAAACGTTTAGATTCAAAATTCCAAAGACGATTTTTACAAAATGATGTCATGTGTTAGCATCTTTGCGGAAACAACTGTTTATGAAATAAAAAAGAAACAAATCATGTATTTTGAAAGCATAATCGGTATACACACACGTTGTGTATACTCGTCTAAAGGTTTGTACTCTCCAATCTTTTATTAGCAAATCAGTATTCTCAAATATTTTTACAAAGAGGAACAAAAATAATTATTATGCAAAATATTTCGAAAACAGTAATCAATTCGAGAAATGTACTATGTTTTAAAGTGAAATGCTTTTAAAGTGAAATTAATAGTATATGAGGACTACAAAACATTTGCAAATTGGTTTGGATACCATTTCAAAATGCATTTTTCGAAAACCGACACGTTTTCGAAATATTCATTACATAATAGAATCCCCTAAATGTTTGATATAAAATATACATAGAAACAAGCAGTCCTAGTTAAATATCTTAACAATAATGAGCTTAAAAAACATTTTCGAAAATAAAATTTTCAAAGTGGTTGTATTATGTCAAAGAATTTTTGTGGCCGACTTCACTTTCAAACTTTTGCTATTCTTCTTTACGGTTTTTGGTTGGATTTTCTAATTCGAAATTCGATTCGTGCAGAAGTTTATCTTTCATAAGTTTTGTGCATTCATTTTGCTGTGTCAATAACAGAAAAAAAATTATTCTTTTGTGTAGTATTTTAAACACGCACAGCCACAACAGCAGTAATGCCATTTTTGTAAGTAATAATTCATAAATTTTAATAAATTCCCCTTACCTCATTCAAGAAGAAAGCCTCTTCCCAACCATTCTTGTGTCTGTTCACAGAACATGTATCTCGCAATTGCGTTGGCACTACACTGGCTTCCAATACTTTTTCGAATTCCGACCAATTACCAAGACATTCTTCACATTCCAATTTGGAGCCTTGTTCGCGTATTCTCGATATTAAATCGTAATTTTTAGTCCGAAAATACGATTCCTCTTTCAGACCGCCCTGGAGTTTCTCCAGACCGCCCATAATTATTATATGCGAATCATCGCTTATATGACGTATTAAAGAAGAGCTCAGGCGCCCCAGAGACCATCTAAATAATAACATGGTTTGTTAAGTAATCGCCAGCTTCCAATGAGTCTAATAATATTCACCGAATGGTATCTGATGGCACGCGACTGAGAGCTCTACAAAAGTTTAGTCTGTACATTTTGGACTGCAATTCCGTACAATTTCCTTTAATAAACAAAAATATTCTTATAGAATTTTGACACAACTTTCGCAAGTGACAAACCCACATTGAATGATTGGGAAATTTCAGTTTCATCAATTTCAAAAACTGAAAATTTAACTATTTCATGACAAGGTACAGTGGTTTGTAGTAGTTTATAGCTGCCATTGGTAAGTTATGGTGGAAATGCTGTTTGACATTAGTATGCTGTACGGTATTTTTGCGCGAATGGATTTAGGTATTAGTTGGCAGCTCTGCATCATTTTTTTATCAACAATGTTAGAACGTGCTTTAAATACATCAGTAATACCGATATTTAAACTGGAAACCTTTTCTTCAGCGTTAAAGATATTATGTTGCAAAATTGAGGAAAATAGTTTATATTTGCACATTGGCAGTAATTTTTTGGATTGGGAACAAAAGCGTTGACTACACTATGCAGCAATGATTTTCCGCATTTTTATGTAATACGGGCATCCAAAAAAAGTGGCATTGAAAATTGTTCATGGACGATTTTTTTTTTTTTTTTTTGAATTTTATTTTGGTTTTTCCATTTTTTTTTTGTTTTACTTGGGTCTTATGTCAAGCTGGACGCATCCGTTATAAGATATAGTGAAGTAAAGCTAAGAAAATAATTAACAAATATGTCATTAGATGCAATGATTCTAAAAGTTTTAAAAGAATCAAATCGATGAATTGGTAATAGAAAAATTTGAAAGAAGTGTAACAAATTCAAAAAAAAAAAAAAAAAGAAACTAAAATGGGACACATTGATCTACCCTTTCTGGTACTTCCCAAACAAATCGTCTGATTTTCCAGAATTCAATTTCTGCCCTGTAAATTTTCATTCTTAACTTACCTTCCCGTCTATTGCAATGGTCAGAGTTTGAAAAAATCAACCACGTCTCTTCTAGCACTCTCCATACAAATTGACCTTTGTTACTAAATGCAGTTTTTTCATATAATTCCTGACTAATATACTATAGAAATCACATTTTCATAGTAGAAGCGTTCTTCAAACTTTCAATAAATTATTCTGAATAAGGCTCTGAGTTTTAGTCCATAGCATTGCTTTACAATGCATGGTAAAATTTGGGAAAATCGATCGATTAAGCACGCCCCTTCTGATACCTGCCTTACAAATGACCCATTTAAACCAGCTATTACGTTCATATCTTCAATTGACTCAAAGTTTAATGAAGTACAATGTCAAGCCTTTTCTGTTAACCCCTACGCATGTTAATCGATTTTTTGAAATCACTTTTATTCTCTGTAATTCCTAATTGATGGATTGCAGCGAGTTAGACATTTGTTCGTCACATTGATACAAGTCAATGAAAATATAAAAGACTAATTTAACTTATTGGTAAGTTACAATAACTAAGTTCATAAAGTTATAATTTTGCCTGTTTCATTGTGAATTCATTCACAGTTTTCGTTAGCTTCATATTTTTCAAGCAGCTGTACTAAATTCAAATTTCAAATTTGGTGCATATCGTGCTTTTGATAACCTTAGCTCCGAAAACGATAATGGAGGCCGTTTCCATAACCTTAAGTAACGTATTTAACCCATATATTCTTAGTTTCGTACTTTTCAAGCAGTTGTATTGAACGCAAAAAATTTAACACTGATCATGCACTCGGTGAACTTAGTTCGAAAAATGAAACTCAGGTACCTCCCATACAAATTGACCGATTCATTATATATTATTGAACTTACCCCTTAATTCCTAATTCGTGACTTAAACTTTTATTGATTGTATAGGTGTAGCGTTATGTTTGCTAAAAAACGGCCTTTCTGGTGCCTCCCTCCCAAATTACATAATTTCATATATTCCTGAATTCATAGCTTCCATCCATTTGTACTAAGTTCGTTATAACTTTAGCAAATATCAGGCTTTTATTAAACATAATTTTGAGAATGGAAATTTTCCGCATGACCCTCAAAATACTTCACATATAGATTAACCGATTTAGAAAAATCAATGATTTCCTTATTATTTCTAAGCAGGAGACTGCAAATTATTCGTAAGTTATAATAACTAAGTTCATAAAGTTGTAATTTTGCTTGCTTCATTTGAATTAGTTCACAGTATTTGATAATAAGAACCTGGCGATTTGCCACGCCTCTTATGATACTCCGCACACTTTTGTATCAGGATTTTGGGTGAAGTTGCACGTTACCCAGTACAACCGGCTCACATTCTTGTATCGGTTTATATTATTCTGTGCTTGTTAAGGAAAAACTACTTAACTCGAAATTAATCGTTTGGAGATACTGAATGTCTTTCAAAAAAACGCTATTATGAGAATTCGTTACGACTTTCGAATTACACGGGATTTTGAAAACGCTCTTAGGGGACAATATGTAACTTAATTGCACAAATAATTGTAGCAAAAACCTTGTGCACTGATAATAATGAAGTCTATTTGAGTCACTTTTCCTTGCGATCACGGCATGTCCGTCCGTCCGCAAGTCTGATGAAAATAAAAGATATATCGTACTGCTTGAATTAAAGTAGTTATATTTTGCACGAAAATATCTCCTTGGGGATAGCCAGGATAAGTCCGAAGAATGGCAATATTTGCCCCGCAGAAAAAGACTAGAGCATAATACAGGAACTAAATCCATGCAGAACTTCAGAACAATTCCACCTCAACAATTTCCACCATTTGTTTGTTAATTAAAAAAAATAAACAATGGAAGTTACAGACGTTGAAAAGACCTTTAAGAAAACATCCGAAATGCTCAGATCGGTCCAGAAAAAAAAACATACCCACACGTGTAACCAACCCATGTGCAGTAAAATGAGATGCTACTGTCAACTGTCAATGGGGACCGTTATTTAAAGATGTTGAAGGAGTTTTTTT
>JAHXMU010000060.1:370129-385251 GCA_019455685.1 Philornis downsi
ATCAAGATAAGGAAAAAATGTAAAAGGTCATAAAAAAAAACTGACACGTACGAACGCGAAACCCTTTGAGGATTTTACTATACTGACCTAGTACCATCACTCGGGCTCGTAATATTTAGTTAATGGAATGCGTGCGCGATGATTAGCATTTGAGTATATTACGTACAGTATTTATAAAGAGGCTATATTATTGGTTCCGACTACCAGGAAACCAGTTTTCCGGTCATAGTTAATAAGATCAAGCTTTAGACAGGTAAATCTACAATTGACCAGATAAACAAACTTCTGCCAATCCCGAAGAAGACCCAAGAACAACAGTATTGTTTGCAAACTAGCGCTATCATAGACTAACGAAGAGATCTCGTCTTGCAGAACAGTAAAGAATACTGTTACAGAATGCAAGGGATTGAATCTGTTCTGGAAGTTTTACGAAAGGAAAATTTTCAGTGGAATACATGAAACTATAATAATTAACGGAGAGTGCTATCGTAGCCAGTGACCGACCGTGACGCGATGTTAGTACACGTGACTATCTTTCGCATTATCGCAGGTTCAATCCCGCATTCAGCGAGCTATCATTATTTGAGCGGCGGTCACCTCCATGTATCTGACGTTCGAGATCGTCATTAAACTGTTAGGTGAGTCTAAAAATAGAATGCGTGTAAGCTCACTAAAAGTGAGAAGCTCTCCCTGAATAATGAACCATGAGAGCTGCATGTTCGACACTGTCATGATCAAGCGCATCAAAATATAGCGATTGCAACATGAACCGGCTTATGCCAGAGCGGAATAAGTTCCAGCACGAAAAGCCTTCGCCTTCTTCAAAGTACACTAAAGTTTCTTTGAAGAGATTTTTGTAGGAAAAAGATCTCCTAAGACATTCTTCTATATAAGACATTCTCTTATTAAAGGTTACAAAAAGAGTCTTTATCGATGAATTTCAATACAAAAATACTTCTTGAACACTTTATATATGCACACTGTTATTTATGAAAAGTGTCTTCTCTGACACCTTTTCATTAAAGAATATTTTCCAACATACTTTTTTATAAAAAGAGAAGCAAAGCAATTTCTAGATGAAAAGTGCTTCCCAATTTACAAAATGCTTTCTATACAAACACATTTTTTTAAACACATTTTTTTAAGTCGCATTTGAAGACAATTTTCCTTTCTTCAAAGTTACTTTTCTTTAGTCTTCCAGGCCAATTTTCTGTATTAGAAGCGTCTTCTAATATTATGTTCTATATTAAGTATCTTCCAGTACTATTTTCTATAGAAAAATGCCTTCTACATAAGGTTCGATATAAAAACTGTCTGTCGGATAGAATATCGTTCCATAGGAAAGATGTCTTCCTACGTACTATTTTAATGACACTACTCTGCCGACGATATTAGCAAAGATAGAGATATTGTGTAATTTCTCAAAAAATCGCCCTTTTGGAAAATTGGGAAGGGGACTGGATGTAAATGTACCTCAAAATAACAGCACTAATGATAATTCATAAGCTCGACTTTTTATTAACCCTACTTAAGTCGTTTTTCCTAGTGGATACAGATATATAGAATATGATATATGTTATACACATCTGTGCTTGTAAAGAAAAATGACTTAACTCAGGTTATGTTGCTTCGAGAATTTTGCAAAAATCGCCCTCATTAAAATTTCACATAGTTTTGAAACGTATTGGATTTTGAGATGAACAAACGACTTAACTCAGATTTTGTTGTTTTGAGAGTTTTGCAAAAATCGCTATTATGATATCCATATAGTTTTGGGGACTTATGGGATTTTGAAATGGTGCGTAGGCGAAGACATTAATTTTAATGGCGTAAACTGTAATAATAGAACACATATTCCATTTCACATTAATGTTTCGGGACATCGCATAACCTTTCAACAATCAATGTTCTGAAAAGTTGCTGTAACTTATGAACTCTACGACAGTTTGAAATTTGTATTGGACGGAAATGTGCGTCTATATCAAGTCAATAATAACACGATCCTAATTCGGATTAAGTCGTTTCTCTTGTACATACGATTGTCTATTTAATAAATCACCCGTTATTCGATTTAGGTTGTGGACACCTTAAATTCAACGATCCAATATTATGTTGACAATCAACGTCGCAGTGGTGAGTAATTAAGATGGGTGATTTTCATCAGCTTGAAGTCAAATATGGTTGCGTTTTATTGATATCCTATGTAAGAAACCAATATAGGATACCAAGGAAACGCATCACTGTTAAGCAAAATAAACTTGGCAATATTTAAATGTGTCATTTCTTCGTTAAGATTTGTCATTTGTTTGCATGTGGTTTTTGTGAACATTTTTACATTTTGCATTATTTGCACATATGTATGTACAGGGTGGGCCATAAGGGTGTTGGCGGTTTAAATATTCAATTAAAAAAAACTACGAAACATAAAAAATATATATTTGTATTTTTAAAAAGTAGAAGCAAGGAAATTTTTAAGACTTAAAAATAATGTTGTCCAAATGGCTTCCCTCGGCTGCTTGACACTCTTGGAACCGAAGTCGCAAATTTTGGAAAACTCGTTGAAAAGTTGTTCTCGGTATTTTGTTACTTTCCTGAATAATGTTCCTCTTCAACTGCTCTAAATTGGTCGGATTATTCTCGTAGACTACCGATTTGAGGTAGCCCCATAGAAAATAATCGCATGGAGAGAGATCGGGGCTACGTGGTGGGCATTCAATATCCCCCCTTTTCGAAATGAGTTTTCCAGGAAACACATTTTCAGCAGCTCTATGGATACCCTAGCCATATGACATGTGGCCCCATCCTGTTGAAACCACATCCTCGAGGTATTGCCTTGAAGTTCTTGCAAAGCTGGCACCAAAAAGTCTGCTAGCATGTTGCAATAATTGTTCGCTCTAACCGTCATCGCATGCCCTCTTTCGTCCTCAAAAAAGTATGGCCCAATAATACCGGTTGACGTTATCCCAGCCCACACGACAAGCTTAGGCCTGTGAAGTGGACGTTCATGCAAGCGTTGGGGATTAGTCTCGGACCAGAACCGACAATTTTGCTTATTCACATGGCCATTAAGGTGAAAATTGGCCTCATTACTAAAAATCACGTTGTTGAAATTGTTGAACCGCTCTAGCATCAAATTGACAAAATTAAGTCGGTTATTGGCATCACCGGGTTTTAATTCTTGGACTATCTGAATCTTATAAGCCTTCAAATGCAAATCACGTTTCAAAATTCGTCGTAAAGTTATTCTTTTGACATCCAAAGACTGACTTCTCTTACGTGTTGACTGTTGCGGATTTCGCTGAACTGAAACACGAACACGCTCCACAATGTCGGCTGATCTTGCAGAAACTGGGCGACCACGAACCGTAATTGGTACTGTTGAGTCGGTTGTTTCGAACATTCTGATCCATTTTCGTATCACATTGGCGCTTGGAACTTCACTTAAATCGTGTAAACCGTGTTCATGCGGATAGAAACGTCGTGCAGTAATCACTGATTTATTGTTCTCGTAATACGCTCGGACACAAAATGCACGCTGCACTCCCGTGTACGGCTCCATGGCGACTAAATTTCCAGGAAGCGGCGCAGCGAACAACATATCCCCCCCGCCACCCCGCGCCGCGCATTACCGAGAAATTGAAGAATTAAATCGCCAACACTAATATGGCCCACCCTGTATATCCGCGAATATCGTTTGGAATTTAACGGTACACAATTTTTCAAAAATGCTATCGAAACTGCATTTTGCATTATTTTTCGACACAAACAAGAAAAATACTCTAAAATGGCATAAACTGGCTACCCTGTTAATGTCATAAACAAAAACAATCTCTCACATCTCACCACATATACTCTTCATATTCTTATGCCCTGTGACAACTGGTTATGCGTCACACTCTTGCTCTTTTCTCATTCTCTAGGAGTGACAAAACACTCTTGGAATAAACATCACTCAAAATTCCAGTACCCACAACAACAACGCCATCATTATTACGAGAGAGTGTTTGAGTGAGGGAGGACTGTGAGCACGGACAAGTTACTGGAAAAACAAAACAACGATGACAATGCAAACGCAAGAAGAAACAGACAAAAAAACACATGAAAACTATGATGAGAATCATACAAAAACAGAGACTGCGAGAAAAAAAACTCCATATAGAATCCAAAGCAGAATTCATATGATGAGTGCTTGCGAACAAGTTGAGTCGTGCGGATCGTTAGTTAACGTTTCACGGAAGAACGGCGCGCTTTAAAACCGAGAAAAAAAAACAACAACTACACGGAATACCCACACAAAATACATGTTATTTTTTGTGTATGTGCACTGGTAGAGCTATCCACCAAATAGTGGAAGGAAACGTCAAAACGAAGCGCGGTGAAAAAGAATCACAACAGCGACGCACATTGGTTTTCAGTCACACGACCATTTTAAGGAATACATTTATGGCCGAATATTAAACTTGGATTACATATAAATGTGTTTAAGACAATTAAGAAAATGCGACCGCGATCAAGCTGTAAAATGAAGATATATAAATTTAACATATAGTTAAGGAATGTGCAAAAAATTGTGTCTGAGATGAAGTTTTACTTACGACTAAATTGGCGTCTTAATTACTAAGAACATGGTCTTCAACATTTGCTTAATATCGAATCGGTGACGACTCTATATGTGTAAAAATTGTGTTGCATTATCGGTGTCTTGGAAATGGTTTTACATCTAATGCTAGTTCAAAAGGAATTTTCCTCTTACCGATGATTTCTATCAAAATGGATGGTTTTGGTCGCAAACTCTCATTCAAATTGATTAATTATAGTGAATTGTCAAGTTATACATCCGATACAAATTGGAACTTCCTATAAAATCAAACGTTCCTAGGTGTATAGCGGTTCAATAACGATTGAACTTCTGCAAAAATCTGAGAGAAAACATGTTTGGCATGCTTTAAAGAATTTAATTGAAAGACGGCAGTTTAAAACTCGGTATTATGATCACAGTGCTGTGGCATCAGCGCTGTAAAAATCAGGGCATTAGTACTTCAAAACCAAAACGTTTAGGCTAATATCTGCTGCCAAAATTATAGTATATTTTTAATGATAATATTTATGTCTAATCATTCATTGCATTCTGTCTTCCCTTAACAAAATTTGCAAATTATTTTAATTCAAATGTTAAAAGTAATGGTTTTACTACTTTGTGTTTGTTTAATTGCCCGCTTTGCAGCAAAGCGGCTTTAAGAATCCAATAAATTTTCTATGTTACCATATCGTTTTTGGAGGACGTAGAATAAAATGAACAGATGTTGATAATTTTATGGGGTAATCTCCAATTTCCGTAAACTGTGTGCAGACATTTTCGACAATAACAAGGTTTACCAACTTTTCGTTTTGTAGTAACGATTATTTCGACATTTTAGCCTATATCTGGACCACTTGCATCACTTGTACCAGCTGTTTTATTTTACATATCGAAATTAGCAGTTGTGTCGCTTGAAATCTCAAAAGAATTTCGATGGGTGATACACAGCTATTCATAAAAATGTTGTTCCAGAACTTTGTTTCGTTACTTCCTCTCGAAAATTCCTTAGATACGGAAAGACCTGCAGTTGTTAAAATGAACCAGAAATAGAATTTTCCAAAAGTCTGCATTGTTCTTGGCGAATACATAATGTTGGATAGGGTTTAAATTTAGCTATGAATTTGAAGGCTACGTTTTTAAGCCAGTAAGTATTTCAAAGGAAATTTTCGTTCGATATTTTCAGCTACTGTTTATTTAAGTAGTCCACAGCTATTGGCGTAGCAAGAAATTCTCTCTGGGGATAGCAGGATACAATCTCAGTACTATTTTCACTTCAACCCCATAGACTAAAATTTAAAATTTACGGAATTTGACAAAAACGTGATCTGAAAATTATTGGTTTTGTGCCTATAGCAGCGGATTTTTACAGAATATCACAAAAAAAAATTATAGATTTCGATGAAGCCATAAATTTGGTTTACGTTTTTCTGTTTTATCTCACAAAGTGCGATCTTAGCACATTGTCCCTAATTTGAACGCAATACCATTAATAAAATAATCTATTGATCTCGGTGGAATCGCAAAATTAAGATTAAAATGAGGTATTCAGATTATAAGGTGTAGCTTATCCGACTTTGAAACCCGTTTTAAGATCTCTTTAGCGCCTTTAAAGGAATGAAATCAAACAAATCGTTGTCAAGACTTCTATCACAAGAAATTTTCCAACACAATTAGTGTGACTGTTAAACCAGTGTGCGACGGCGACTTTATGTTAAATGCTTTTTGCAAAATAGATTATTCTTCATTTTGATTGCGGTGCGGGTTCTTGAATTACTAGTACGACTTTGTGCCGGAGTGTGACAAGACCAGAAGTTGGTTGCAGTAACGTAGTGCCTGTCGTGCGTTTTGTGCCTCGTTGAATATTGAGTGTTCGTAGAGCGTGCGTGTGTGTCAAGTGAAAATACATCACAGCAAAATGAAATAGTGGAGGTAGTGAATTAGAAAAATAAAAAATATCACAACAGCTGAGTGTCAGCTAGAGCCTCACGCAAGGAAAGGCATGGAAAAGTACACACAAGCCGCCGCCGCCGTCGTCGCCGTCGCCGCCGCTTAGCATTAAAATTCCTGGCTGTACAAAAGTGAATTTCGAATTGATAAAACCGTCTCGGTAAACAACACAAGAGAACAAGGCAAATAAAGGAAATACGAAAACCAGGAAATATTCTTTTTTCTATACAAATATTAAGTGTGAAAGAAAAATTTTGATTTTTTGTCTAAAGAGAAATACAAGAGCCAACGCCGCATTCTACTACATTGTCATTATCATCATTTTTAACTAATGAATAATTACGTTTCGTTTCCAATTTGTTTAGTTGATTGAAACCCGCTTTTTCGGTTTCGGATGTTATACTACGTTTAGTTTGTTGTAGATTTTTATCGTTGTTGACGCGTTGTTTGATTTTCGACCCAAAAAGCTTTCGCCTCGAAATTTTCGGCAAATAGAATTTAAACCCCTTAAATGTAGTAATTTAAAATACAAAAAAAGAAGTTAAAGAAAATAATTAAAGTAAAAAAAAGAAAATTAAAAAATTTCCAGCAATTAATTTTGAGTGTATAAAAAGAATATAAAGAGAATAAGAGTGAAAAATTACAAAATTTTGTTAGTCGATTGTCAAAGAGTGCATATTTTTTTTGTACTTAATATTTGCACAATACAGCTACGCCAGCAGCAGCTAGAAGCAGTTATACACACACATAAACACTCTAGGAGTACCCGAACGAGTAATCGTAGCAGCAAAAACAACAACATTAACGAGGTGAATGAGTGAAAATGAAATAATTCAATAAGAAAAACTATTGTCTGGTCTTAAAGTGTTGCACATGAAGAAAACAAATGAATGTTTGCAATACACTGCGAATAGTTATAATTGTGGAATAGGATATAAAACAGTAGCTTCCTTCATTTTCGTGTGCCTATATAATATCGTGTGCAATATGCAAGCGCTTTTCTTGGCCGAAAAAGTTTAGTTTTATCAAGGCAGTTTTTAAAAAAGCTGCAAAAGAGCGTCAGTATACTATAAAATAAGGCAAAATTGCAACAAAAAATAAAAATTATCCCGTCCCAATAAATACCAAAACAAAAATTTGGATCCTAGGATGGCTAAATACAGGTCAATAAAAAATGTTATATATCAAGGACTTGAATCAAAACGACAACGAAGTCTGTAAAATAAAAAGAAAAAACTGACCTTGCCAGTCGAACATTTAATCTTTGGAGCCCGGAAAAATCTCTATGACACCTCTAAATCATTCTCCTCTTTAGTTTATATTGCCATCAAAACTTCGTTCGAAATCAAAAAAGTGTGGCAATCGTGGAATGGTGGCATTGCAAGATCTGCAAGATTCAAAAGAAATCTCTTTTCAAAACGAACTGAAATATGTAGTTGTTAGCCTCATTCGCTTTTTTTCTATTTAAAAAAGTGACGTTATAATTTAAAAAAAATGTTTGCAATATCAGAGAAAGCATTTAGACAGGAGATATTATAAAATCAGGTGTAATCAATTCGAATATTTCAAAAAAATATTTGTTGAAGGTTTTGTTAATCAAATTCTAGTAGTAAGAAACATCTACATTTTATGAATTGGCATTGCTAATGCTAAATTAACACGGGGCAGTAAGGTGGGAAGAAGCTTTAAAGTGATATTTTTACCATTTATCTGCATACATATGTCCAATTTAAACAGCTTTCCTTGAAAATTACTCCAAGTAAAGAGCATTTTTTTGACTTCTTGCTTATTCACCTCCTGAATCATTTCATTTGATAAGGCCGAAACAATAGATTCGATAAGGTTTAAATTTTGCATAAAAATATATCGTATCCATACGCATTAAGAGGTAGTAGCTTGTAACATAAGAATCAAAACTACCTCAGTTTTCTCCGAATATTCTTTTTTTCAGTATTTAATCCAATTTTTAATGGAATCACTGCAGTTGTTTGGCAGTCAAAAGGATGATGGTAGTTATTAAGGTTTGATAGTTAGGATTTGGTAGTAATAGAAAAACAATTTTTTCACTTAAATTTACCACAAAAAAAATGATATCTGTATACTCTGGAATTTCGATTTTTTGTGGCAACACTGGAAGGGAGTTCACTTAACATCTTTTCAATTTTTCCCTTTTTTATAAAATTGTGTCTAGAATTCCCAAATAATTTGGCGAAACATTTTGCTCTATGTTCATTGTTTGCCATAGTTGTGCATAAGAAGAAATTTACTACATTTGCGCTTGCCGACATTGAATTGTGATTAGTTATTATTACGTGTCTTCACTGTGTCTTCCAACGCATTTTTTGCGTTATTCATCTTCTATGTCATGAAAGTCTGCCTCGTGTTTTTTTTTATTCGTAAATCTTGTTTTGAGTTTGTTTTCTATTCATTAGTTATTTAGTTCCATGCCTTTAATATTACACTCATCTTTTTTGTTAACTGATTCGTTGTTTTTCAATAATAAATAACATCATAATCAACATTGTTTTTATACATGTGTGTTTTATTTTACTCACTCTCATTTTGTTGTTTTGTTTGGTGATGATATCTAAGCGTAAGCGTCTGTCTCTTGGCTCTGCTCCTCTGAATGTTATTTGATATTTTGTTGTTTGTTTATGTGTTTTGGCCTCCTCCCCATCCCGTTTGTAATCATTAAATTCAATTATAATTGTAAAAGCAGAGTTCGTTCTTTGGTCTCATGTGCGTGTTCACGTGTGTATGTTTGTGTTGGTGGTATTCAGGCTGGTGTTTTGGTTTTGTTTTAGGTCTTTTTTTACTACGCTTTGGTTATTAAAACTCATTGTAGTCGACTTCTGCCTGTGTGTGTTGTGTAATGAGTAAAAATTGTAAAACTTCAAATAGATGATGTCAGTGTTGCCAGAGCTCCAGAAAATATCATAGTTGCGTGGATGGCTTTACAGCCATAGAATGAATAATACAATTCGTTGATCAAGCAAACAAGCAACTGTCTGGTTCCATCTTTATAATTCAAATATAATTCAAACAGATGAAGAAATGCTAAAAGAAAGAAAATGTACAATGCCAAATTTTTTTAAGATTTTGATACTTTGTGAAAACTCTCATATGTTTTGTAGAAATCCTTTTCCCAACGCTTTCGATTGAGTGCCGTTTTAAGCATTATATGGAAACAGACAGCTAATTTTTATATCTTCATCCGAAGCAGTTAAGGTAAACTTGTAATTTGATATGTTAAAAAAATAACACTTGACCAAATATGTTTCTAGATTTCCTAAGATTTCTGAGCCAAGCTCGATTGTCCAGTAGATAATATGACTGGGTTCCTGGGTCGTGGCCAAGGATTAAGTCTTTTCAGTAATTGGTGTGCTGTTTTAAGCTACATTGCTGCACATTGACAATTGGTCAATAAAACACGAATTCAACGAACTGTCCGACCATTACATCATTTCTCAAAGGCATTTTCCGGAAAAGACTGGATCAGCCACGATTTTTCTTTTATGTCTTCTATCTTTAGTATGTCATCAGACTGTTGCAATTTCACATTCCGGTTATCGAGATTCAGCGGTTTCTCCTGGTTTCTGATGTAAAAAGCCCTTTTACAAGTTTACTGTGTACCTGTAAACAACAATTGTTTTTTTTTTTCGTTGGAGGTAATTTTAACCCATCCAAAAGCAATGTTTAATCGATAATTCGATAATCAATAAATAATTCGTTTTTTTCCATTGTATAAAAGAGACTGCAGCTCAAATACATTGATTGAAATGACAGAAATTTTGGCAGACACCGTCTGAAGACTATCAAGACTATCAGTGAAAAGAGCAATAGTTTGTTTGAATCGACATCTGTGTATTGGGACCCCTTCAATTGTTGAGACGTTACGTTACAAAGTTCTAAAAATTCTATATTTTGGAAAGCTACATTTGCCCAGATACATGTGTCTTTAATATAATTAAGTCGCGAACAGCAATTTTGTTCTTGCTGTTGTTAATCATATGTTATATGGTTCATACGGAAATCAATCTAAGTGGAGTTAGGGCTAAGTCGAGTTTATGCCCATTCCAAAATTCAATGTAGTCCACAACTGTAGGATTTTTCAAAAGATCGATTTTTGAAAAATTACGCAAAGTCGCCAAATATTGATATAAGAAACTATTTTTTTTATTATTGTTTACCTCCTTAAGACATGTATTGTTTTAATGACAGCGTTTTTTTAATAGTGCTTAATATTTTTTTTTAAAACAAAGAATTAATTGACATTTTTCAGATTTCAAAAGTTTCTTTTGCTATGATATTTAGGAAAGAAAATTTCGGTAACTTTATTAATTTGGAGCAAAATTCACATTTTTAAAAGTTATTAAAATTTGTTGTTTCTGAAAAGCTTCAAATTTCAAATAAATCCTTTTAAGCATTTTACTTTTAAGGCACTTCCAGTGATGCAGATGGTTTTAAAATACTGTCGAAATCCCTCATTGATTTAAATTTTTGAATTGTTCAGCGTTATCAGTATTGTTGTACCTTCTCCAGATACATACGAGGTGTGTTTAAGAAATAAGGTGAATTTTCAAATTTCGAGGCCTACATTCGACTTTCGACTATTACTTTTTTTATGTTGGTACTTTCGTCACGAAGATATGTTGACGGTTTTATCCATATAGCATGTTTAGTTTGTTTGCGAGGGGCATAAATAAGACAAGTGTTTTGCGTGTTCGGCGATTCGGTTTTTATCTCCTCAGTCGTCGCAAAACGCCGTACTTTCATGGGTCTCTTCAATCTTGGGAACAAGAAAAAGTCGCAGGGGCAAAATTTGCTGCATACGGCGGTTGAGGCATGAAAACGGTGTTGTTTTTGGACAAATAATCTCTCACAAGCAAAGGTGCATTATCATGATGCAAAAACCATGCATTTTTTCCACAATTCCGGGGTAATCCTTATTTACCGTACGACCTTGTGTGCACTACGCCATGATAATCGAAGAAAACAGTGAGCAAACCCTTGATATTTGATCGAACCTGGCGTGCTTTTTCTAGTCTTGGCTCTCCCGGATTCTTCCATTGGGACGATTGGGCTTTGTTTTCGACGTCATAACCATATACCCATGATTAGTTCCCAGTTATGACCCCTTTAAGCAAATCTGGATCATCGTTGGCATCATTAGACAATTCCTGAGCGATGTCCTTGCGACATTGTTTTTGGTCAAAATTCAGCAATTTTGAATTTCGCTGCCACACGCTTCATGCCCAAATTTCCGAAAAGATTGCATGGCATGAGCCAACCGATATGCCGACATCTTCAGCAACTGCTCAAATTGTGATTCGACGATTCTCCATAACAATTTTCTTCACTTTCTCAGCATTTTCATCGGTTGTTGATGTGCTGGGGCGTCCAGAGCGAGCGTCGTCATTCACATCTTCTTAATCTTCTGTGAAAAGCTTATAGCACCTGTTGAAATTTTGTTTTACTCAGAGTACTCTCACCGAATGCCACTGTCAACATTTCGAGGGTTTTTGAACCCTTAAGTTCAGTTTTTGCACACAATTTGATGCAACTTTTTTGATCCATTTTTTCAAGAGCAGAAAACCGCTCTCTTGCCTCTTGTCGCAAAACAGTTGTCTTATTTCTGTCTCTCACAAACAAACTAAGCATGCTATATGGATAAAACCGTCAACATATCTTCGAGACGAGTGTACCAACATAAAAAAGATAATAATCGAAAGTCGAATGTGCGTAGCCCGCGAAATTTGATAGATCACCTTATTTTTTTAAACACCTCCATATTTCTGATTTCCCCTAAGTTACATAATTAATGGATAAAGAAATTTTCCGGACTTCAAAATTAATTTTTGTGTATTTCTTGATTTTCTAAATGTAATTCCCTATTTACTGAAAGTACAGCGCAAAGAAAGTAAGCGCTGATTTATTTTTTCTCGCTTATGAATTTGCTTTCTTCGTAGCATCTTAAACGAAATGCGAAATGTGGTTATTGTAGTAAAAAATGGAATCCTGAAAATGGGCTTTAAATTAGCGGCTTCGAGTTAAAAGTTTGGGTTCTTATAGAAATGTGTTTTAGAAGGTGCCTTTCATATCGAAGAGCTTATTGGAAGATATCTTTAGCAGCGAAATGTGTCTTGGTAACCGCATTTCGTATAGTGTCATGGAAGTAACTTTTCGCATAGGAGACTATTTTTAAATACTCTTTTCACATAGAACCGAGTTGGGAAAGACGCTTTTAATATAGAGGGGTTTCTTGATGAAACTTTTCATGTAGACGAAGATGCTTCTGCGATAGAAGACAATCTTGATAGACGTTTTCCATACATTAGTGTTTCTTGGAGGACGCTTTTCATATAAAGCAAATTCTATGTAGATACTTTTCTTAGAGAAGACTATTTTTAGAAGATGCCTTTGAGATGAAAGGGTTAACTGGCCCTTTTCATATAGAAAAGTGTCTTGTGAGTCGCTTTTCTTTTGAAAAATTGTTTACAAATATGCTTTTCAGTAGAGCGGTGTCTTGAAAGGCGTCTTTTTTATACAAAAAAAAAAAAATTATGTAGAAATTTTTCTTGCCTTTCATCTAGTAGTAGTCTTTTTTCTAGTAGAAAATTGTTTTCGCAAGAGGCTTTAGTTATCTATATTTCAAGTGGTATAGGGGAGGTCGGATTACACTAGATGGCGTTAGAAAGGTAAGATTTCGCTCTCAAAAAAACTCCGTTTTGACTGTTTTGTGGTTCCTTAACTCAGTATGGTTCAAGCGTACGTCAAAGACAAATACCAGTAAATAAAAAATACTGTACTTTTTCTTTGACGAAGCGAATGGGGGTTATTGTCTTGATACTATAACAGCCAATCAATCCTAATTTTGGATTCGTTCATTCCGTTCCGGCAATTCTGGTGTCAAAGATGCACCACCGGCTGGTCAATTGTGGAAAATGTTGATAATATAATGGATACCATCAAGTCCGACCGTCACATAAGCACTGTTTCGACAGCCCATTAGCTGAACATAGCTTAAAAAACAGTTTGAAACCACTTGAATAAGAATGGACACAAAAATAAATTATATATATGAGTGATACACGAGTTAACGCAAATAATATAGCCCATGGATCGAATTTCCCTCTGCTAATTGCTGCTGAATAACAACAAAATAGAACCATTAATAAAGCGAATGATGGCTGGTCATAAAAAGAGAGCCACTTGCGACAACGTCAAGCGAAAATGGTCGTGGTTGATTCGCGGTGAGCAGGCGCAGAAATAATGGATTTTTTTACTACACGTCATGGAAGAGTGTCATGAAGATATTTTCACGCAAATGAATGTTTTCTAATAGAATTCTCTATATGAAAAGTGTTTTTTTGTTCTTATATAAACCCCTTGTTTATGAAATATATTTAAGAATAATTTGTTTCTTGTTTTCAATATGATTTTTCGTTTCTATGTAGAAAGTGTTCCTCCAAAGAGTTTTTAATGCGAGAACGGAAATTTGTTTTTAATTCGAAATTTAAATTCGAGAATTCGAAACTTCTGTTTAAAAATGGTCTTGGAAGGTACCTTTTTACGAGTATGTTAAAAGTATTGGGGAAAAATATTTTTATATGGAAACGATTATGTTAGATATTACACTAGTTCAAAATTGCTTTAAATACTTTATTCGCGGCTAGCAACAACTCCATGTATATTCCGTAATATTGTTTTGACCATTAGATGCAACAAAAGGTTTCAACACAGCAACGTGTTGAATGAGGTGCAACGAATTTATTTACATTACCTTTTGATTAAATTTTGTAGTTCTCCTTAGAAAATGTGTTTTCGTCTAAAACAGATAATCATATTTTATGGCTTAAAACTAAAAGCATAATGCTTACCATACATCCTAAATTTCTATAAATAGGGATTGTTTTTTTTTTTTTAATACTTCGAATTAAGATTTCTGTCACAGCTGATTATTGTTATTATAATTTGCTACAACGTTTGCCGGTAACAATTCTAGCGACGTCTTTTTTATCTATACTCATGTTCATTCATTTGCATTTGGATTTTACTGTCATAGCTCTTACAGAATACATAAATTACCTCCCTCTATAATCAGACACTTGGACAGTTAAAGCTTTCTTCCTTTTTAAACTCAGCGACAATTTTACTGTATATTTGTGGTCAAAAGAGAAAACGGTTAAATTATAGTTAGGACAACTTCCAGATTATTAGTTATTATAAGGTTAGTAGAAAGGACGCGGTAAGGCGGCGCAAACGCTGGCTAAGCCAGGATTGACGGCCAGGAAGGTTTTGCTGTGTATATGATGGAGTTTTGCAGGGAATCATCTACTATGAGTTGTACCCCTAACGCCAAACTAATTAAGCAAGCTCCTAGAAGCGGCCAGCTTTGAGCAATAGGAGAGGAATTGTGTTCGCTCAGGACAACACCCGGCAGCCACACTCATCTATAGTGACTCCTAGCAGCCACTGGAACTTCAGGAAGTTCTTAAGCAGTCATTTTATAGTCCGGACTTGGAACAAAGTGGTGACCATCTGTTCCTGTTTATAGCGAATGCCTTTCCTGGTGAAAAATTTTGCCTCAAGAGAA
>JAHXMU010000060.1:396691-429299 GCA_019455685.1 Philornis downsi
TTTTCTATGTGAAAAGTATCCATGAGGAGACTTCTATATGAAAAGTGTCCATGAGGAGGCTTTTCTATGTGAAAAGTGTCCATGAAGACATCTTTCTATACGATGAAAAGTGTATATGAAGACACTTTTCTGTGAAGAAAGTGTCTTTGAAGACATTTTTTTTTAATAATGGTTGGTCTTCAATAAAAATATTTAGTACTTTACTGAAAACTTTCAGTATTAGAAAATAGCATTAACGTTTAATGTGCTAGTAAAAGCATTATTTCGGCTATTACCAATCTATCGTTCTGGATATTATTGTTTGAGGAGGTTACCTACAGGGCATTCTTTTTTGAAATGTAATTGCATTATTCTTCGAGTAGACTTAGTGATAAGCTGTAGCAAAGCTAATATCCCAGTGATAATTTTCACCCATTTTTAGTCATTGTTACAAGTATCGTGTCATCACTTTAAAGGAATCTCTTCCATTTCCCTTTCCGTTTTGATATCTCTATTTTGCTATTTCCGTCAGTGCACATGACCACAATTCCAGTATGTTTAAATGCATTAAGCCAGAAACTTTCGTTCATGCCAAGATAAGAAAGAACATTCCCCACCTACGCACAGTCAATAGCTCTGGCTATTGAAATAGAATTAGCTCCTCGGCCATCACGTGCTCCACTGGCTTTTGTGAATCCGCGTAAAAATTGTTGGCAGTTAATGCCACAAGCCAAATACAAGTTACCGCTGTCGACAAAGACTGTTGTGGCTTAACCGGATGGCTTTTGAGTGATATCAAGAATGGCAATGACGACGTTTGTTTGTGGTGTAGTAAAATTTATTGAGTGGGCGTTTAACGTGAAAATCAGAAAAGCGATTCCAATTACCGGCGAGACAAAAGGCAGCGTAACTGTCTCGCACACATCGAAACTGAAAATATCACACGCAAATATGCCGCTAGTGAAGCAGAGGGTAGCTCAAGCAGAGAGTTGACTTTAATGAGAGAGACTGAAAATGTTGATTTCCTTTTCACAAAACTGCCAACTTGTCATATCTGCCACCATATTTTGTCCACAGCTCATTGTTGTTGCATTCTATAGAATTCAATGCATGCAGGCGCTCCGTAGTGGCTATTTTGGTGGACTGGGGAGGTGACACTATGGAGCATTGTCCATATTTAACCATTTTAGCCTTGGAGATGGCAAAAAATTGGAGCATCAATGGAAAAACATCTGAATATTGACAGCGTGTGCCACGCTTTTCCTACACTTTTACGTTTCGACGTAGTCATTTTAATGAAAAACCAACACAATTTTCTTTAATCTGTTTTGTTTTTCCCCAACAACATGGGCTGAAACCGATGTTGCGCCCAAAGCTGAATCAAAAGTTGTATTTTAAAATGCTGGTAATTATCGTTGTCTGTGTATTAACGTATCCACTGGACATGCTTTACAGTTGTAGAAGAACTTCTCACATTCAGTGAGCTTACACAGATTTAATTTGTCCAGAATCACTCAATGGGGTCTACAGTTTAACAATGATTCCGAACGTCACGGTATGAGATCATTTGCCAGACTTATCGATTACTCAACTACACGAAATGTTTGTCAGACATATCAAGGTGACCGCCGAATAATCGAATAATGATAGACGGCTGTGTGCGGGATTGAACCCGCTATCATGCGAACGAGAGTCGCATACTAACCACAGTTGATGTGGTTTGCAAGAAAGTATGGCTTGTTTTTTGAAATCAGATATTCTCCAAGAGTAAATGATTTGTAATCATAGCAGGGAAAATGTGGAAAAATAAGCTTCAACCAACAAATTCATAATTTTTTTTACTGATTTTATTCGAATTCGCCCAACAAATTTGTCATAACAAAGCTTTTTATTGTAAGGCAGACAAAAAAAAAGTTCCTCCACGCGATCAAACTTCTGGAATTACGACCCGCCAAAACTTGTAACACACAATATGCAGTATATTCGTTATTTTTGTCAGGTCTGAACGATGTGAACGTCATTAGAACGCCTAAAGAAATATCAAATTACATTTAGAATCAGATCGAAATTTGTACAGATAACCTTTAGTAGACCGGAGATATTGCAGTTGGAAATTTAAATTTGAATTTTTTTCTCTTGGCCCTCTCTTTACAAATTTCCCATACATCTTTCTGCAATCGGTCCTGTAGTTTCCGATATAATTAACAATTACCTCCCTTTTTCATGCTAGGAACCACTGATGGTTGATAGAAATCCTGTTAAATACTTATGGGTAGAGCATTTGCAAATTAGGAAAAGAATACGCTGATGGAATGTTCTTTTAGTACGATGGGAATTCGTTGCAATCCTTATGCGATGATACCAATGTTTTAATCCACGATCCTACGTGCGACTGTTTGCCTGGATATTCTTATATTCGTCATTGCGACTCTCGCTACTTTATGTCTCTCTTTATTAATGTGGTGCTGCTTCAGACATTTGATGAACGTTTTCTTCTGTCCAAGTAATATCATTGATATCATACTCGTGCGAAGACTACAAATCCCGTTATAATCATAAACATGATGATAGCAATGGTAGTAAAGATGATTAGATTCTCTTTGCCAATGAAATTCAGATTGTTGCGATTCCAATTACATACACTCTCTTTCTATCTCTCTCTCTCTCTCTCTCTCTGTTCCTCAACCACTTTCATATCTATAGCCTGCCGTAGTGTCTTTTGTATCAAAATGGCCTTAAAGATAATCGGCATTAAGTACGTTCCTCTCTGTCTGACGATGGTCTATACTCGGCAAATGCTAGAATTTAAGTTTTATTTTCTCATCAACTATCAATGCCACTTTTGGTTGCGAATCCTTCTACTTACTGGGGTTGACAGGGGGCGCTCGCCATATGGTTTTTGCTTCCTACTTCGCCAAGTTGCATTTCCAACATACTTGGTATGTACATTATGGTGGCTATTAAATTTACGGAAAAGAGAAAAATTAAAATCGTGTAAAATTTTTTGACAAATTGGACAAGCCTTATATTTGCCTTTCTACCAATGAGAAATAACGGTTTTTTTGGCAACAATTTTATGCTTAAGAAGACATTACGAAGTTTTCGACCAGTTATGTCTACATCATCAGCTTACGTAAGCACCACATAACTACATTCGAAGATGATTAGAGTCGTGTTTGCTAAAGATTTACTAGATGCCATTGTATCTTATCAAATATTTTACATTCACTTGAATTTTCAAGGAAATTTTGACATAGTCTCATTATAAATGGCAAACATTTTAGGAAAGTTCTGCAATTCCTATTTCGTTAGTTGCGAAAATGCCTAATTTGGAGAAAATTCGATAATTTGTGTTATTTGTTGTTTTTCGCAAAATGTATCCGGGAATAGAAAAAAATGACACACAATCCTCTAGTGGAGGTTTATCAACTTCTAAATTTAATTTTGAAAACCCGTCATAAAAAGCGGTCTTGAAAACATAGTTTTGTGAGTCAGCTTAAGCATACAATTATATATAGCATACAACTAACATACAAGTAGCATACAGCTAACATTCAGAATCAAATCCGTTACTGATCTTGCGATTAGTTCTCTTTATTTTCCCGATATTCAAGTTAATTATCGTGAATTTTGTGCTGTAGCATTTTTATACATCCGCAAAACGAAGAAAGTCAAGGCAACTTCGCAGTTTTCATAGAAAGTGTCGATTCATATAAGCGTAAATTCATCCACAGATTGCATTAATATCTGGTTACAAAATATTATTAACACCTGTTGTAAACACTATTCTACTGCCAATATCCGTCACAACAAAGTACAGTCGTGTTTATTGTAGCTTCTTCACCATCATAAGTATGTCCTTTGTGAAATATACAGTATCGGACAAAACTAAAGCACGGAATGCTTTTTACGAATTACGAGAATTGATTTTTTTTTTATTCAACATTCTAGATTATTAAATTATATTTTAAAATAAAACAAAAACAACATGAATTCTTCATTAAAAACAATCAAAATTTAAGAAAAAAGGTAAAACTCAATGTTTTTAGGCGACAAAACTAAAGCACGAAGCCAATACTACATAACTGAGGACTAGAAAAATCTCAGTATTTTGTGGCATATCCATCATTTTGTAAAACTTCGGCACATCTGCGATGTATGGAGTCAATTAAATTATTTAATACGTCTGGAGAAATTTTATGCCAAATTTTTGCAACTATCGCGGTCTATAGTTCGATCTACAATTTCCCACAGATTTTCTATAGGGTTGAGATCAGGCGATTGCGCCGGCCATTGTAAAACTTTAATTTTATTTTGTTTGAACCACTCTTTCACACATCTAGATGTGTGTTTGGAGCCGTTGTCATGTTGGTACCTCCACTTAATTGGCATCTCCTCATCTGCATGTGCAAGCATTACATTTTAGAGAATGTCTCTATAAATGAATCGATCCATTATTCCACTTATTCTATGAATTGGGCCAATGCCATGGCCTGAGAAACAGTCCCAGACCAAAACGCTGCCCCCTCCGTGTTTCACTGTGCCTTTTGTATATTGTGACTTAAGACGCTGTCCTATGGGTCGCCGAACTAGGTTAAATCCATCGGAACCGTTCATATTAAAATTGGATTCGTCGGAGAATAGTACGGTTGTCCATTGTGTAGTGGTCCAATTAATATGTTTCTTCGCAAAGTCAATCCTGGCCAGTCTATTTTTCCGTGAAATAAATGGCTTTTTTGCACTTTTATAAGATTTTAGGCGTATTACTGCCTTGTCATCTCGTTTGTTGATCTTTCGTGGCCGTCCACTTTTATGTACTCTAGCCAAGGAACCCGAAGATCGAAAGGGGCTTATTATTTTTGATATAATACTATGATGAATACCAAATTTTGTTGCAATGACTGTCACAGATTCACTGTTATTAAAATCAGTTATTATTTTTTCTTTTAAATGAACTGAATATTTATTTCGTGCGAAATAATCAAAAAAAATCACAACAAACTTGTACGACCTTGTAAGCACAGAAACAATTAGTAACTGAATGCAAAATTTTCTCTATACGCACATAAAATGATTTTTGGAAAAATAACGGTAATTGTTTTTAATAAATTCAATATTGTATAGAAGAAGAAACATTCAAAAGGTTTCGTGCTTTAGTTTTATCGCTGCTTTCTCGTACGTATTGAAATAAGCACATAAAAAAGTAGTTAAACTACTAAGCAACAAAACTTCTGCATTAATTTTTAATAAGTGTAGGTTATATTCTTTTTAATATGGTTTTTGTTTTTTTTGAAATGAGCATTCTATTTAATGTTATTGTAAAGTTTCTTGATAAACAGAAGTCCGTGCTTTAGGTTTGTCCGATACTGTATATGTAAATTGAAAAATTTTTTTGTCCATCTTCACCGAAACCCGCAAAGGCACAATCAGCTTCGCAGTGATTTTTGGCAAATGATTCTTTTTTTTTTCAAATGCTGCTTTATGGTCTAAGAAAACACGATACTTATCTACATATCTTGCAGGGAATTTTCCAGGATTTATCGTGGTGTGAATATCTGGTCAGTTATCAGTTTATCAGGTTTAAAACCGAGCTGATAAAATTCGTTCAAGTCGGGTAGGTCTGGCTTTAGGGTTCCATTCAGTGTTTCAACGGCAAAAAGACAGGCGGCACACATACTTGGATGACTGCTTTTTTTAACGGCCTAAATATGCTTAAATTCCAGTCGAAGGAAGCGCATTTATCTATCCTTATTGTGTATAGGAAGGAGCTCATGATAGCTTTCAGATTGTTGCCATCGATCTTAAAAAGCTTTGAAGGCGGGCCATCGACCTCCAAAGCTTTCTTGTCCTTAAGCCGGGATATTCTTATTTTATATTCAATGATTGACAAGCTTCTTGTTGGTGTGATTTCCTGACTTTTGCAGCCTTTTAGGATAGATAAGTTAAAAAGGAATTCTCTTCATGTTTGCGGTAGATTTTCATACGTACGTTCGCTTCTTGCGGCTGCTGTCATCGAAAGTGCACAATATTGATATAGTCTGTACTGGGATTGGGCTGTGTACTCGTACTTGTTGGAATAGGCCGTGACTAATCCCATGACTTGCAGTTTTGTAATGTCTGGCTTTTATTTTGTTTGATTAAGCACATTTTTCTTTCAGCACAAAAGTGTAGCACCACGGATCACACGCAATTCCGTAATAATAGAAGAATTTCATTCTTAAGTGAATGATATGAACCATGGAATATGTGATCTAAAGAAGTTTGTAAGTAATTTAAGCATAATCAAATTTTCTAAAAGAACTCAATTTCACAATTTTGGAAATATACCGAACATATGCCGTAAAAACATAAATTGTTCCAATTATTGTGTTGGAAAGCTATGCAAAAAAAGCTGACAATGGCGCGAAATTTTTTCACGAGCAAGCAATTTTTTCCTCGTAAAAAGAACGTACTACCAAGCTTTATAAATTACCAAGGAAAAATGAACTAACATCGAACATACAGCGAATCCGGCTGTAACAGCCATTTTCATTCTCAGAACTAAGTTTATCAAATGCATAATATGTATATGCCAAACTTGGCTCAGGACAACTGCTTGAAAATGCGAATGTGTGTGGTTACCTTGGCGATTTTGCTTACATTGTGTGCTGTATTATGGAGCAATACTATGGAAATCGGTTACTTCAGTCTGTAGATTAGAAGTTACAGGGAAAAGTTGAACTGCGGAAAATTTATAAATGTTTTGGAGGAGACACTAGGAGGGTCTGGTCGATATAGCCCATTTACCATCCCTGGCCAAAATCTGGAAAAATTTTAAGCTGTATCAAATCCTAAGAGATTTATCTACTGTTTGTCTGTCCGGCCAGCAGACAGACAGGCAAGGCTCAATCGATTAAGTCATAAAAAATAGTTGGTAAAGACATGTTTGGTAATTCAAACGCTTTTTGTTATGTCGAATAATGTATATATTTCCAAACTTGATCTTGACCTAAACGCTTTATATTAGTTTTAAACTTAATCAAACAATAGACTCCGTAACTGCAAAAATTCGGAGCAGAGTTTTTGCAGTCACCCTAATGTACATCTGTACGTGCAACTACGAGGCATGATGTCGTCGTATAACCCATATCAGACAGACCATTTCATTTTTATGTATTTTATAGATACAACAAACACTTGGGTCTCTTCTTTTTCTATAGGTTTATTTGTTTGTTTGCTGACAATTTATATGATGCAGACAAGCAAAACAGGCAGACAAACAAACAAAAAAACGTGAGTGAGTCTAAGAGAGGATGAGTGAGAGAGAGGGGGGCAGGGAGAGTGAGTGCCATAAAGAAGTGTTATGGTCAACCATTTAATGGACGCTTTTGCAAAACCAATTCAAAGTTTGAACTACACACACTATTTATTTACCTTGCAATGGAATTTTACGATTCTGCAATTTTTACCGTAGATTGAGGGAAATATTTTTTTATTGATTTTGGCCTACATTACGAATTTATTGAATTTCTATAGTCGTTTGGTTGTGTAGACATATGGTTGACAGTGATTTGAGTGGAGAAATCTGAGAATTTGTAATACTTTTCAGGTGAGTTAATAGGGAGGTTGAAAGCACTTTCACTTACAGAAAGGGGTAGTGGATAGTTTTCTATATCACCCGAAAGTAATAAGTACATTTCTAAACTAAAACGGTAGGCTGGTGCAAAGCTGGATAGACGCGAAGCTTATGTCCACTGCCTGTTTGTTAAGTGTATATTGGTTTTGAGAGGTTCTGAGATAAGCATGTGGGATTTGCTTCACATTGAGTTGGGACATTTGGTTATATAGGTATATACATATATACGTACAGTGGCGAGCACATGTGGATACATAATTGTCAAATACAACTTAAAACGCTGTAAAATCCATAAAAATTAGCCGAATGCTACCAATTTTTTTTTCTTATTTATGATTTTTATTTGTATAAAAACAAAAAACAAAACTAATTTCTTAAGTATAAAAGCATAAGTTCTAATATTAACGCAACATAATAAAAAAAATAAAAAGTCAATGTATCCATCCACTTTGGCACGTTTTAAAAATATCTTCTTTGGGTATGATTTTTTAGTATTTGGTCCAGAGTCCCTTGGATTTTGTGACGCTTCTTACTCTATTTGGCATACTTTCAACCAAGTTTTCTATATGGCGCTTCGGAATACTGGTTCATTCTGCCTGAACCCAAGACCACAGTTCATTTAAATTTTGGGGGGATTTTCGTATAGGGCCAGCCTTTTCTTTAATAAAGCCCACAAATTTTCGGTTGGGTTCAGATCGGGGCTATGAGTTGGCCATTGCATGGTTTGAAACTTTTGCTTTGAAAGCCAATCTTTGATTATCTTAGCCGTATGTTTCGGGTCTCCATACTGTTGAAATATAACTTCCTCCTCCGGATAGGCACTGTGGTCTACAAAATCGGATAAATTTGTCCCTAAAATACGTAGATAATGTTCTTTTCTCATTATACCGTCGATTTTTACCAATGGTCCGAGGTGCCACCTTGTGAATGAGGCCCATATCACCAAATTTTTCAAAGTCTCATATGGACGGTGCCAGTAGTATTCTTTATCATCCGATTGATATCGATTAATTTTTGTCTCATCAGACCATATTACTCTCTTCTAGTCATCCACACTCCAATTTTTGTGCTCCTTGGTTAACTTAAGACGAGCCTTCACATTTTTATCGAATAGTGCAAATTTCTTTTGCTTAATAGCCGATGTTAGGCCAATTTTTTGTAGGGTTCTTCGTGCTGTCCACTCACTTACAGGTTTGTTTATGGCGGCTGCTGCCTGCTTTGGTGTTTTCGCATCTCTCTCCGTGAGTAAGCTGGGATGCGATTTTTTTACACCTAGCGAATTAACATTTCGTCTCTTTCGCACTTGAAGCACTGTCCGGTGGCAAATTCCTAATGTTCTTGCAATTTGCCGGGCTGACTCATTATTTTTTGTCTTTTCGACAAATAGATTTTCCGTTGCAACCGATATTTTTCTCATTTTTCACGATCTGTTTTTTTTTCGGCAAAAAATCAACAACTGCGTGACTTTGGCAAAAATTATTTGTTTTTTAATCGCACAACTCAAATAATACACAGCTCAAATAACGGTAAACAATCCACTTGCTTTCTTTCACTTTCCAGTGTTACCAGAGTAGAAAAACATACCCTAGACTCTGGACCAAATACTAAAAAACATACCCAAAGAAGATATTTTTAAAACGTGCAGAAGTGGATACATTGACTTTTTTTATTATGTTGCGTTAATATTAGAACTTATGCTTTTATACTGAAGAAATTTGTTTTGTTTTTTGTTTTTATACAAATAAAAATCATAAATAAAAAAAAATTGGTAGCATTCGGCTAATTTTTATGGATTTTACAGCGTTTTAAGTTGTATTTGACAATTATGTATCCACATGTGCTCGGACAACGGACTGAATGGCAACGCCTCTTAGGGCAGCTCCTTAGCTTTAAGAAAAACCAGTGGTTGCTTTGCAGTCTCTGATCGGAATACTCCAGATATAATTCACTGACTGACTAAAATGTTTGTATTGGTTTAGAATACCCCTAAGGAATGAGTTATGATCTACCCATCGCAATGTTTCTTCGATAATAAAGTTAACTTTCAAGTTTTTCACTTATACCCCTTGTTTCTCCCTCCACCATTATTGATCGAGATATTTAACACAACTCAGATTATTAAGCCAAACAGCCATTAAGTGACTAATTATTGGGGTGGTTTTTGTGCCCTTTTCTTGTCTTTGTATTTTGTGGTATCCTCGACTAATCTTTAATGCGGTCATTTGTTTGCTTTTTACTTTCTCTTTTTTCCCGCTGCCTAATGATTATAGAAAACTGAGTCCAAAAAGGAACTTGTAAACAAGAGTAGTTATCAACCGCAATTTAATTTTATAACGACAGCGATTAAATGCGATTAATTTCATATACGAGGGTATCGTAATGCAGTTTGTTTAGGCTTTTAGGTTTGGGCTTTTCTTATAGATATTTTGGAAGTGTTTATTGCATATACGATTATTTATTAGACAGAATGAAGTGCAAATACAAGAAAATAAAGCAAGTGCTCCTAAAAAATAACACTAAGAAGGAAATCGGGGGCGACTAACGCTGGTTTCGCCATACGAAAATATTATTTTTGTCTGTAGCCTTCTTAAATTTTGAAAAGATTTGAGGTGGAAAATTTTGAAATGTTGTTCTATTTTTCGAGGCTTCTTTGGTTGACGAGACTCCACGAGATTAATATACTTCAGTGGGTTAACTTTGTGCAATATTTGCGCCTTTATACATTTCACAGTATTGGTGGCGAGCAAATGGCGTTTGTTTTTTAAATTCCCACTTTTCCCACAATCAAACGGCTAATGACAGCGCACTCATTTTTTGACAAGCATCAGTCTGTTATGTTGTTAGTAAGCTTGCAAAGCTGCGTCCATTTCCGTCGCCGCTTAAAAAAAGGTGCCGAAATGGAATTCGAATGCAACAGCTTTATTGCTTTGTACTTGGCTGAAAACCTGCAACTAGTCATTGTTAATGTACTACGACATTTACGTGTAAACAAAGTGTTTGTATGTGTGGGACCATTACACGTTACAATGATGCTGGTTGAATCAAAAAACGGCATGGAGATGGACATCTAAAAACAGCAACATCGCCAAAATTGGTTTGAAAGATGAAGGTTATAATTGAAAGTTACTCACGACAAAGCGTAGTTCAATTGGCGAATAATTTTTTACGTAAACGTAAACAAAGGAATATATTGTGAAAAAATTTTAAACGATTCTTTCTTACAATGACAATGTAAAAAATTCGATAGAAATCATTAAACGTTTCAAGAAGACTTGGCACCATCCCATAAACCCCGTGAAACCCAACGTTTTTTACAAGAACAAATTTCTAACTTAATTTTTCGCAACAAACACATTGCATTTTTCCATATGTTTCATTCCAAAGTATCATCTAAAAAATATGAGACGATCAACGCCTTAAAGATTGCCGAGAATGGGGCAAAATACAGGGTGGCGCAATAGAACGTGCATATTTAAAAAATAGATTAAAAAATAAATACAAGGGTATGGTTAAAATAAATCTAAGGCATTGTAGAGTAATAAATGGAGTTTATTTTTTAAAAATAACATCATCTAAATGGTGACCCCCTCTACGACGACACTCTAACTGCAAACGAAAATTACTCAAAACTTTCTTCAGTAATACTGGTGTAATGGCTGCCATATTCTCCTTGAGCTGAACGATGTTTCTTGGATTATTACTGTAGACTTTGTGTTTGAGGTATCCCCACAAAAAAAAGTCAAGAGGCGTCAAGTCTGGACTACGTGGGGGCCATGGGATATCACCTTTTTTCGAAATCAGTCTGCCAGGGAACATCTGCTTCACCACCGCCATGGAGTCATTTGATGTGTGACAGGTAGCTCCATCTTGTTGGAACCAAGTTCTGGAATTCACAATTCTTGAACCTTCAATTTCTGGAGCCAAAAATTCGTCCAACATCTCAACATAGCGTTCCGTATTAACCGTGACGTTTTGGCACCGCGCATTTTCGAGGAAAAAAGGACCAATTATTCCTCTGCCAGAGATTGCTGCCCATACTGTCACTTTCGGGCTATGCAATGGTTTCTGGTGTTTGATTTTGGGATTTTCACTGTTCCAGTAACGACAATTTTGACGGTTTACGAACCCATTCATAAGAAAATGAGCCTCATCAGAGAAAAGGATATTGTCAAAATTGGAAAATCGATTAAGCATTTCATTAGCAAATGCGAGCCTTGCTATGAAGTCAGACTCTTTCAATTCTTGTGTTAATTGCAGCTTATATGGATGCAGTTTAAGATCCAATGTTAAAATTTGTTGGAAACTTCGTCGCGATAATTGTAAGACAGACGATCTCTTGTGAGTCGACATTTGTGGATTTCCTCGTACTGACTCCATAACTCTCTCAACATTGTCTTCGGTCCTACATGTTCTTGGGCGACCATTTGCTTGTGGTTTAAATGCTGAACCGGTCTCTTCAAAACGCTTTACCCATATTTTAATTAAATTAGCACTCGGAGCTTATTCGCCGTAGACCATATTCAGCACAATATAGTCGCCTAGTAGCAATATATGAACGAGAGTTCTCGTAAAATGCGCGCACGCAAAATGCGCGACGCTTCCCGTCAAAGTGAATCATAGCGACTAAAACTCCATGAATCCGCCAACCCAACGAAGTAGGCGCCCCCCGCCCGCGCCTTTTCTACCCCGCAAAAAAAGATGATGCAATATGCACGTTCTATTGCGCCACCCTGTACTATCAGGCCATACATTTGCGGCGTGTGAAGTTTCGTGGACAAACTCTATGTTCTCATCTGCGCAAATGTTGAGCAATGCCATATTTTGCTTAAATTTAGATATTTTTTACAGTATGCTGAAGTTTATAAATAAAGAAAATCAAAATTTACATCGAGAGCCGACGTTTGTATTTATATCTCCACCTGAATTAGTGTATTCGTTGTCTAATACGGCAAAAATGTAATACTCAGAAGAAAGAAGAAATTTGGTTTCTCAAATCAATTTATTTCTGGCAGATCCTAATTATTGAACTGCAGTAACCTAATTTTTTGTCATTGAACGATTAGTTACATCTCTCTTGGCACCTCCCATACGAATATCCTCATTAACCCAAATGTTCTTAGCTTTATATCTTTCAACCGATTGTATTATTACTATCTATGTACTATACTATACTTCAAGATGTTGCACTGAATTCAGCCAAATTTGACACACATCATGCCTTTGATAAACTTAGTTTTAAGAATGAAAACGGGCTGCGTTTCCCTTTTGGGCGCTTGAAATATAAATTGACGTATTTATCGACATTTAATCTCCGCCGCATAATCCATACTTCTATTTCATTAATAAATGTAATAAATAGTGTTTTGAAAAATGGAAAATGGTACATTATGTGTAATCTAAGAAATTGTCCATCGGTAGTCATTACTTTTTCAAATCTTAACATCATACGAATATTGCAACTAAAGAACGCTTCATATTTTGGGGCGATCCTGGATTTGATCCAATTTTTTATTTCTTTATGTGAAGATAAACCATATGCCATCGATTGGAACAAGTGATAATCGGAAGGAGTAAAGTTTGTTGAATATAGCGTGGGGGCAGTACTTCCCAATCGAGGGTTTCTATGTAGGTTTTGAATATATTTACCGCTTCTTATCTCATCAATTGCGTTCGGCAGAGAGTCCCAGTAATGGATTAGTTTGAGCACCTCATAAATCATGACGTCAAATTGATCCCGCCAAATATATAACATGCGTTCTTTTCCATAAATACTTGGCTGTTGGTATTGAACTGTGGTTCATGATTTCCTCTTCTTTCGGTTACCGTAAAACAAAGCAAATCAAATTTCCTTGCATTCCGTGAGTGAGATATGAGAACCCCTACATATTCAGTAAACTTACACGCATTATATTCTTGAAAACATTCGGCGTGACCTACAGTTTATGGATGATTCCGAAGGTCAGCAAACGAAGTACTTACAAGACTTGTATAATATCGACTATTCGAAGTGCTTGCCAGATACATTGAGGTGTGACCGCCACCCAAATAATGATAGATGTTTGTATCGGGACTCGACCCCACGATCATATGCATGACATTTGCGTGTTCTAACAATCATGCCACGATCGGACAATGTTGACCGCATTTGTCAAGCGTGCTAAATCGAAGTTCATCATTTGTTGGCCTCAGTACATATTATTGTATCAACCCTACACAAACGCTTGTTCTTTTTGTGTCGAACACGAATTTTCCCGCCATAGCGATTCCAATTCCCCGCTTTCGTATATTTTCCATTTTCCGTCACGTTTCTTCTCTTTAACGTAAAACTCACCGTTTTTTTAACTTTTGAAACTCCTAACGACAACTTCTTCCACTTAGCCTCTATAAGCAAGCGATGCACTTTAATTGCTGATAAAGGAAGTAAACCAAGAGTCACCGCATTTTTTAACTGAAAAGCCAAAATTTTCCAAAAAAAAAAAAAATCAATAAATAAATAATTGTAATAATGATACGAAATCGCTAATACTTTACGTTTACGGTGTTGCCAGATGCTTAACAATATTATATGATGTTTAGCACTTGACGATTTCAAGTGACCATATTCTGTAAAACGGCGGTGATTTATTTGCACATAACGTTTATTGATTCATTTTCGAGAACAATAAAAATGGAAAAACTTTACAACCGAAAAAGGTATCTGTTTTAAATATTGAGCGGAATAAAGACTTCACTTTTAAACAAAAAAAAAAATAAATAAATAAATAAAATATGCATTAATAAAATCAGTTTATAAAAATGATAAAATTGACATTTGAAATTAAACCTACATTCAATCTTACATTTTATTTAGTTAGCCAGACGGTTCAGGTAAATTACCAAATTATCCCTTTTCTCTACATCAAGCGCGTCAAAAAGTCATAATTAGTTAATTGTAGTTTTCGTTGTTTTCAACCCTCTTCCTTGTGCCTTAATTTGCAGAACATAACATAAATAAAACGCATAAAATTCTCAAAACTACCCTCGAATAAGAATTTCCTTTCGATGAGCCTAAAAAACATGTCTGGCATGCCGGCCAAAGATGAGTGAGCCTATAATCCACATTTTCAGGACAACAAACCCTTTTATTACGGTTCTCCGACTCATCGTCTGAGAAAGGGAGAGAAAGTGAGCACTTGTAAGAGATTGGCAGTGAGCGGCGGCCAGTGATGGAATTGCCAGAGCATCTATATAAAAGCATATTTCCTATGAGTGCGAATTTCTTTTGAGTAGATTTTTACTGTTTTTCACTTGGAAAATGCTTCTTACCGTTAACACGGTTTTTCCATTTCCAGTGCGCCCACAAACACATGGTGTGTTGTTGAATGCGTTGGACGACATTAAAGGAAAGACGAGAAACACAAAGGAAATGTGAAAATGAAATGAAACAGAAATCCAAAAAGTTTACACTATGGAAAGAGATGGAAGACGCCGACGGAATGCTGATTTCTGTATAATGAACGTTATTGGATTTTAGTGGTTGGTCGTTGGACTTGTTAGAGTTGCCACCCTTCTTTCCGTTCATCAGCAATTCATTCAAAATCTAAGATTCATTCATAGTTTACATTTCAAAGCCAGAAACACAAAAAAAAATTACCGTTAAAGATGTGTGTGTATTGCGGAGGTGTTTGGTTCATGCAAGTTTATTTATGTGAATCTAGATAATTTTACACTTTTGTTGAGAAATACGCACACAAATTACTCGAGAGGAATATCACCCACTTGGAAGATCTTTTGCGAAATAGGGTTGTCAACTTTACACGTTTTATTATTCTTTAGCGACTTTGTGAGTGTTATGCTAAGTGCCTCTAGCCTATTTTTTGGAAATATGTCGAATTTTGCATATGTTTTCGATATTGAAAATAATTCTTTGCATATTATTTGTATTTGACTTAACATTCCCTAAGCGATATTTCACGCGAAGCAAAATATCAAAAACATCACTTGGCCCATACCGATCGTCTGCGACTCATGACTGATTTTTGACTATGGCTCACTATATTTAGTCGTAATCATGGCTGGAGATGGGTAAACGTTTGGACGTCATTTGCTTTTGAACATAATTTTTTAATCTGCATTATTTTTGAGATATAGTGTGAAAATATGTGTATATTTTAGCATCGACATTTTGGCTAAAGATACAGGATGCCTGATGAATGTTGCTATATGTTATGAAATTCAGATTTTTTAAAGCCACTTAAATTATTTTTTCGTTCATTTAAAAAATTTTACATATTTGTTAAATATTTCTAATGGCTTTTGGAAATAATTGCATTAAATTACCTTCAAGCTCGGGTGATGCATATGCGAAATTATTATTCATTACCGCCTGGGGGATATAGCAGTAATGTCTTTATTATCGTTCGAATAAGTTGGTTCAAACCATACAAACTTGTGTCGCTTCGCTTAATAAACTTTTGGTTTGAAGTGAAAACATAACAAAACATCGAGTGCGGAAAGATCAGTAGCGCTTTGGGGTTAACGGATTCTGTAGAAGTAATCTTATTGCGGAATTTTCGTTGTTAAACTGGTATAATAGTTCTGGGTGTGACTAGACTACACAGAGTTAAAAGGGTTTCTCTTTCGACGTAGTTCTTGAAAGAAAAACTCTTACGTCTTTAAGTAACATCTTGGTATTAAAATTTTTGTCTACTCCGTATATCGTACTAAGCAAGCTATCGGAAGCATATTGCTTTTTTGGATAATATGCATGAAAATAAGTTTCTTAGTACGAAAGTCTATGTGCGGTAAATTTGAATTATGGACGTCTGTTCGTGATTTTAAACATTCTAGCGTGAGCTTAGGTTTGTATTCCTCTCAAACTTTTTACAATTTTGAAATAGGTTTTAGTTTTAGTAAAATTAAAAACTAATATATTAACAACATTTTTCAACTTTTCATTGATAATAATCTTCACATTCTCTTTATTTACAGGTAAGCAAATAATAATACAAAATGATATTAGGCGAATTAACAGCAAGTTTGTATTTACTTTACTTCCATAAGTCTGCTAAGATGCCAAATTATACTTCCGTATGTTATGTCTATATTTAGCACCATGGTTTTGATACTGAGTCTATCACGCCTGCACTCTCAATCTATAGAATTTTTGAATAATCAGCATCATTTACAAATTTCAAAATTAAATTTTTATCAATTATTGACCAATATTGTAGATTTCCACTTTTACCTATATTTAGGAGCCTATATCTGCTAGTAAAGTTCTTGAGTCTATCGTAGCGATTTTAAAAGTATTAAGTATTTTAAAACTTGTTGTAAGATGTCTCGATAGTAATCAATATAAATATATCTTTGAGAAGATCCTTCTGAACATATTTTTTACTGCTTCCAAACTTTAGTGCCTTTTGTTGGTTTCGCAAAATATTGACTTTGACAGTATCTAGACATTATTAATTTTTCAAACTTTTGACAAAATATTCTAATGAATACTGTGCAAATAACATGTGCAATGACATTATAACAATACAGGGTTATCCATTTAGTGGTTTCTAAACCGCTGTCAGTTGTCAAATAACTGCCATCTGAAATGATATTTACTTAGTGAAACGTTTGCCATTTACGATTATGGATCGTTTAACAATCAAAGAATGCGTAAAAAAAGCTAAAAACTAACTACAATTGGCGATTTAAATGTGGGCTGTCAATCGAACAAAATTTTCTTTAGCTATACATTTCTCACTCAGTGGTTACGTCTACAAGCTAAGTTATCGTATATGGGACTCGCAGAGCCTAGAAGCAATTGTGGAAAAGCCATTGCATCTGAAAAAAGTGAATGTACTTTTTTGAAAACTGGCTCGAAATGGTCCACTGCTGCGACCGATCCAGAGGCGGTTGTTTATATGACATTGTATTTGGTGTATAATGGCAAGACCTGAGCATTATAATGCAATGAAAGTTAATTGAAATGATGGCTGTATGTGTGTTTTATTTAACTATACTTGAAAACGAATAATGGATAACCCTATACTATTCATAAATGGGATCAAATCTGTAAGATTTGTCTGTTAAAGTGTGGTCGTCGGCGAATCTGCGAATTTAATTTCAAATATTTTACTGAGTTTTAAGGTGTATTTTGTTTAACACTGAAGCAAGAAGGCCAGAAATCACGTTGTTAGAAAATGACATTTAAAAAACCACCTTTCGGTTTCCGGCAAAATATAAAACGGCATGAAGACCTTAGAGAGATCCTGTCTTGATCATATACTACAACCAATGTCTAACTCAATCCAAAAACTGCGTATGAATCGAACAAATATTTAGAAATAAGTTGTAAATTCTGATATTTCGTAAAATACATACATCTTTTCTTGACAAAAGTATAGCTTACGAGTGCGTTTCGGATAATGTATATTATGGATATATACATTTTTTTTGGCACGTAAGTCAAAAACCAAAATTGTTTTATGGCAACCCTAACATTTAACTGCGTGCTCTGCTCTATGCAGCGCATCATGTTGGTTTGGACTTTCGGTCCTTCACTCGGTTAGTTGGTTGGACAAGATTTTGTGTGTATGGCTATGTGTTTGTTGGTATCATTGTCTGCATTTTGTTTACTACTTCTTTTACAATCGATGTCTTTTTGTTTTGTCCTATGCCTCGTTTTCATTTCTACCTCTGCTTCTGCAGCTTTGCGTTTTACACTGTCATACCCGCTGTCGTATGAGAAGGCCAGCGACATCGTCGACATCTGCGCTGCAGTCGTCAGCATTATTTTGTGTGGGGTGGCAGAACTAAAGTAATGTCAATAATCAACATTGCTACGTTGCCAAATTTCATGCTAACTCTGCTGCTGAGGCCGCTGCTATCGTGTCTGTTGGTGTAGTTGAGTGTGTCTGGTATGAAGTTTCTCTAACTGACTGACTCCAGCAATTCTTGAGCGGTGGCCCAATGTGTTTTCATCCTTCTCACGTTGACCGCTGACGGCGTAAATATTTTGATTTCCGTCCGTCCATTCACACGACATGTGCTGCAGTTTTCCTTGTTTCGTTTGTTTGTGTGTGCCGCTGCGGTTATCGCTCTCGACGCCTCTTTTTCCCTTTTCATAATAATCATGTTCTTTCCATATAGAAATGTCCACAATGCATCGATTGTTCGTTAGCTTGCTGTTGCGTTTGTGTGGTCGTGTCTATAAATGTGGGTGTGTGTTTCTGTGTATGTTTTTGTTTGTGTATGTTCGTAAGCAGTAGAGTGTGAGTTTTTCATCTTATTATTTTTATTTTGATTCCATTTTAAACTCTTCATTTACACTGTTGAGTTGTCGTTGGAAAAGTTTGTGTGGGAATGTTGGTCGGTCGGTTGGTTGATTGTTTGGTTGGGTGTGCATTTTCTATTTATTTCCCGTTTGTGTTGATGATGTCGAAGAAAAAGAGCAACAAAAAGCATAGCACGTTTATTGGTTTTCCACTCGTTTTATTATCCTTTAGTATTTACGATTTACGAAGAAGCAAAGTTGCCACATTTTTTGGAAAACATTACAACCATATTTGTTTGAAAATAAAATGAACGACAAATATTTTGTGCATGAGCATTTTAGTTTATTACCATATTATTTCGTGCGAAAATGTTCATTTCAATATTGCAGGTTCTACTTTTACACAGACCATTTTAGGTTCGAATGAAATAGTTTGCAAATATGTACAGTGTTGCGCAAAACAAAAGCAACAAAATGTACTCCAGACTATAAATATACTTATAATTTTCATAAAAACAAAACATTTAAAACAAAGCTTACTATTTATTTTCACAGAGGTATTATTAAGCTATAAAACCAATACATTACAACAACAATAACACTTGCGTTTAAAAGAAATATGAAAAAATGTACAGCAGAGTCGGAATTCACTTGCGCAAGACAATAGCAACAGAAGAGAATAGGTTTAAAAAAATGCGATCTAGAGGTACTTTTACAATGTTTTTGAGAAGCTGCCGTAAAATACTTTCAATTTGTGCAATATTTAATTCAGTTTGTCAACGATCTTTGCATATTAACGACGTTAAGAACATGGCGAGGGAAAAGTTTGGAGACAAATTAAAAAGTGAAATAATTAATGACTTTTTAGGTGGTATAAAGCAAGCAGAGATAGCAAAAAAATTTAAAATTAACAGATCCTGCATTTGCCGGTTGATAAAGAAGTATCGACAGACAGGAGAAATGAAAACCAAGCATTTAGGTGGAAGACCTTGAAAAACTTCAACTCGGACAGACTGAAATTGTTAAGATGATAAATAAAGATCCGTTTATTTCGTTAAAAACAATTGTAACATCTTTAAAACTGAATATTCATCACAGTGCAGTACGAAGACGGGCTGTAGAAAACAATTTAAAAAGTTACAGATCAGGCAAAAAACCATTGCTTACAATAAGGCATATAAAAAATAGGTGAGCTTCTTTTTTTAGTGTAATGCTGTATTAATATTACTATTATTTCTTTGGAAAAGGTCAAAATTTGCTAAAAGACATCGCAATTAGTCAGTAAATAAGTGGAGGACAGTACTGTTTAGCGATGAATCTAAATTTAATCTAAATCAATCGGATGGAATGCAGACCGTCAGACGACACAGAGTACAACGTCTTAAAACCAAGAACATCCTCGACACTGCAAAGCATGGTGGTGGAAATATAATGGTGTGGACATGCTTTTCGGCTCAAGGACCTGGTCCATTTAATGAAATAAATGGAATAATGAACGGTGAGGATATCGAGCCATACTACAACACCAAATGCTACCCCATGCAGAGTGGAATATGCCACTTCGATGGGTGTTTCAACATGATAACGATCCGAAACACACATCGAAAGTGACAAAAGAGTGGCTAACAAACAATAGGATTCAAACTCTTGATTGGCCGGCACAATCACCTGATTTGAATCCTATTGAAAACCGTTTTGGCATCCTTAAAAGGAGACTGTTTTTATTCATTAGTTGCCTCGATGCCAAAAAGGTGCGAAGATGTTATTAAAAACAAGGGCGGATACACAAAACATTGATTTTGTTGCTTTTGTTTTGCGCAAGTGAATTCCGACTCTGCTGTACATTTTTTCATATTTCTTTTAAACGCAAGTGTTTTTGTTGTTGAATGTATTGGTTTTACAGCTTAATAATACCTCTGTGAAAATAAATGGTAAGCTTTGTTTTAAATATTTTGTTCTTATGAAAATTATATATTTATAGTCTGGAGTACATTTTGTTGCTTTTGTTTTGCGCAACACTGTATATGCAGACAAAACCACTTATCGGTCCAAGTTCAAGATAACATTTTTTATGAAAACTAGCTGCAGAGTGTAAATTGAGTTGGTTTTGCAATTTTTCACGTGAACAATATTAGAATGGAGCTTTTATTATAGAAAAGAATGGTATAAACAAAATAGCATTTGGCTCCGAAAGTTAAATGTTCGACTATTAGACTTAGGCAGATTTTTGTCGCTTGGCGTCAATTCGGCTCAATTCCATGATATCTACAATTTATTATTTATAAGAAACAAATGGCAATATCCTTAAAAACAATACCACGCCAAACTTTAAGACGTAAATATGTACATATATCTCTATATTATGGGCTTGTGGCGCAATGTACATATGTATGTATGTAATATTTATTTTTATAGAACGATTTAAAATTTGGATAATACGATCACATGTAGCCTATATTATTATTTTTATGAAAATTTCCATACAGCCAAATGTTTGGTTGCAAATTACTGACATGCCGTAGAAATTGTGGCAGAATTGCCATAGCAAGTTTTATGCACTCAATCTTTCTATAGAAAATTTTCTTTATACGACAATTGTTTTCACACCAAATTTGCTGACATTTTCATGGAAATCTGTCCTAAGACAATATTTTCATACAACATTTACTATAGGCAACATTTCTAGTTAGCATTTCCATAGAAAATTAGTTTTTGACAAGGTTTTATAGAATTTTCTTTTTAGTGTAGTATTCGTCGTGATATTTGAATCTAAATTTATGCACTAGACAATATTGTTTTTTTTTGTGAGGAACATTTTTCTTAAGCGGCAAGGTTAACATTTTTTTTTTGTTTTCCAAATTGGAACAACTTGCATTTGTACTTTATAATATGTTCGGAAAGTTGACAATGCCGCTAAATTTCTTCACGGAGAAACAATGTCTAGTGAAAAAATTTTATTACTATTTCGTTCCACAAGTTCACAGATGTACTAATGAACATACATATGATGACACAACAATGTAAGCTGCGACGATTCCAATATTGGATTGATGTTGCCAGTTAACAAAATATTTCTCGCGAAAAAACATGGTGTCATGTTTCTCACCAAGCAAATTCGGCATTGTACCAGCCTTTAGTTAACATTTTTCCAGCAAATGTGTTGTAGCAACTTTTTCATAAAAATATTCCTTTTTGCGACGTTCTCAGGAAGACGTTTTTAAATCATTTTTTTTTTGCACACCTTTTGCTGTAACATTTACTTAACTTTGACATCTTAATTCTATAGTATGAAAATTCCATTCTTGTTAGTGATATCTTAAAATTTCGAGTAAATAATTTATGTTGCCAAAAAATACATTACCTAAATGAAGATTATCTGGCGTTTTTGTTTATCTAAAAACATAAAAATATCTAATGCAAATTTTCTGCAAAGATGTTAGCTAAGGCATTTTTTACGAATAATTCCTTTCAGGGAGAACTTATGAAGCAAAAGTCTCATTAATGTCGTGGAAACCTTGTCTTAGGCAACGCTTTCGCAACAAAAATTATATACTGTATAATCAAAAGAATATTCGGCTTATATAATTCGGTCATACCGGAAATTCTATCCGGTTTGTTGCAAATATTTTATACGAATTGCTTATTATTTTTTTTTTCTTAGAATATTTTACATATATTTTCTTCTAGTCAACAATTTTTTATAGAAAGTGTTGGTTAACAACATATCAGCGAATAATTTAATTTGATCAAGACATTATTTATAGTTAGTTCGCCTTAGACGGCGTTTTTTACATTCTGACACCATCGCTCTGTCGTTCTTTCCCATGTCTAATTGCGCTGACTTCCAAATGTAAATAACAATTTAGGCATTTTATTTATTTCGTTGTTTTCATTTGCATTCATTACTTACAAATGTCATTTTGCCGTCCCCCATTTCCCTCAATCGTCTTACTAGCATACTCGTATTAGTCGTCTGTGCCACCAGCACAAGTCGCTGTGTGTTCTCGTTAATATGCATAGCTTTGTATATTTTGCAATTACCACTTTGAGCAAAAACAAATTGTTTCCCCCATTCCATAACTTCTCATAACACTTTGTACTCTTTACCTACATCGTCTTCATCTTTCCATCCAACAGTCACCGCCGCCGTCTCATCATGTCGTCTCAGTGAAAGCATCATCTGAAGCGAGCGACCCTCGATCACTCATTGTCGTTAAGAGATGTTACGTGTTGCCATTCGCGAGTACCTCATCCAGAGGGTCTCAATCACATCATTTCACATTTTATTATTTTGTTACTGCGTCTGCTGCCTCATCTTTTACTTATTCTCGGCTGCAAATGTAGACTTTTTGCGATTTATTGCATTTTTGATGAGATGAACATTTTAGGCCGTTCTGCCGACCTAACGACCGAACGAGCGGTCTTTTATTTGTGCACATTTACTTTTCTTGACTCCCGAAGTCATAACCTGACTTCGTTGGTTAGTTGGGGTTATTTTGTGTGCGGCTTTTGCCGCCATCACCGCCAATGCTCTCTTCATTGGAGTTCAAAGGTTTCTTCTGTGGACTACTCCACTTTAGATAGGTTGTCTTTTTTCATGAGATAATTATTAGGTCTCCTCGCGTTTGCCCTGCATCACTTTAGTGTTATAATGAAATTTGCGTTGCGGTTTTTGTTCTCTGCTTTAATTTTTCCTTTGTTTTATATGTATTTTTGTTTGTTGGTCGTTTTGCTGCGTTGTCGCTTCTATTGTTGTCGTTGTTGTGTTTTGTACACATTCAAGGTTATCGTAATTATCCACATTTAACCGGTAAAGTTAAGAAAATGGGTGTGTTTAATGCCAATTATTTGTCTCTCTTTTCTCTCAATTTCCCCCCTCTTTTCGAAGAGGAATTTATGTGTTCCATTAAATTGATTATAAACTTGTCGAGTTGGCATTAAATTAGTCATAAGAAGAATTTGTATTGTATGTTTACACTTTTCTGGATATTGTAAATATCATTGGGGGCAAAGAAAAGAATTTATGTTTTTCTCGAAAAGTTTCTACTTACTTACTTACTTACATATATGTTATATACATAAATATATAAAAAAATAATATTTGGTATGGCAAAAATGTAACATCTAGAGTAAAATGTAACGTCTACAGTGCCATGTATATGTAGAATCTTCTGACCAAATGTGTTCCATGGCTTTTTGACTTGTTGATGTCCGTTCCTCTAGTTGGCTGGCCAATGGGTAGGATAACTGTCGTTAATCTGTATGAGACTTCTTATAACTTGGCAGGCACAGCCTAATATTTAACCGGGTTTTGAAAACGGGTTGTATCGATCCGCCCTTCTGGTACCTTCCATATAAATTTGCCAATTTTTCGCAATTCGATTAAGCTGCTTTGATTCATAATGATTGGTAGAATTTGGAAAAATTGTCCGATTGATGGATATGATTCCATCTATATCCATATAACGGGTGGGCCATAAGGCTGTTGGCGGTTTAAATATTCAATTAAAAAAAAACTACGAAACATAAAAAAAATATATTTGTATTTTTAAAAAGCAGAAGCATGGGAATTTTTAAGACTTAATAATAATGTTGTCCAAATGGCTTCCCTCTTGGAACCGAAGTCGCAAATTTTGGAAAACTCGTTGGAAAGTTGTTCTCGGTATTTTGTTACTTTCCTGAATAATGTTCCTCGTCAACTGCTCTAAATTGGTCGAATTATTCTCGTAGACTACCGATTTGAGGTAGTCCCATAGAAAATAATCGCATGGAGAGAGATCGGGGAGAGATCGAAATGAGTTTTCCAGGAAAAACATTTTTCAGCAGCTCTATGGATACCCTAGCCGTATGACATGTGGCCCCATCCTGTTGAAACCACATCCTCGAGGTATTGCCTTGAAGTTCTTGCAAAGCTGGCACCAAAAAGTCTGCTAGCATGTTGCAATAATTGTTCGCTCTAACCGTCATCGCATGCCCTCTTTCGTCCTCAAAAAGTATGGTCCAATAATACCGGTTGACGTTATCCCAGCCCACACGACAAGCTTAGGGCTGCGTAGTGGACGTGGTTCGTGTCACATTGGCGCTTGGAACTTCACTTAAATCGTGTAAACCGTGTTCATGCCGATACAAACGTCGTGCAGTAATCACTGATTTATTGTTTTCGTAATACGCTCGGACACAAAATGCACGCTGCACTCCCGTGTACGGCTCCATGGCGACTAAATTTCCTGGAAGCGGCGCAACGAACAACATATCCCCCCGCCACCCCGCGCCGCGCGTTGTCGAGAATTAAATCGCCACCACTCATATGGCCCACCCTGTATGAAATGTAATGTTTGTATATTTGTACGTCCGCATTTTTTAAACTAATGAATCGATTGTTATGAAGATTTAAGAGTGTATTTACGTTCATAGTGAGGTAAGCGGAAAAATAAAAACGGAAAAGTGTCAATACTTGTGATGCTTATTTTCGTATACTCAGGACACTAAGTATAACTAGCGCCTTACTGTGGGGTTCAAATCTCGAGTTTAAAAAATTATTATATCATCGTTTAGTCCTTAAAAAATATGGAAAAAACATCTTATAGTTTCGGAGATATACGATTTAGAATGTATATATTTGTTTACATTTTTCCTCCTTCTGTCACATGGAAAGGAAAATTGCTTACTATGGAAAAAAGTATCATCACTCTTTCGCCGATGGCGAAAAAATTAATCAAGAATGTATAACATATTTTGATTAGTCTGAAAGTTTACAATGTTGGAACACTTTAAAGCCTAAACCGTCTTCTAGATGTTACAATGGCGACCGTAGTTCGTTCCAATTTTATCAATTTTATCCCAAAATATCTTTAAATGTACAAGAGTTTAACTGCAAGTTTATAATTGTTTTGTTGTCTTATACTACTAAATCGCAACTTTGGTTTGAATATAGACTATATCGGTTCACCGTTACATCCTACACAAATTGACCGATTTTTTGGCATTTAAGTTTACTCCTTCTTCGTACTCCTCACTCATAGTCTGTAGCAACCTAATTACTGTAAGGTTTTTGGGAATTCAGTCTTTCTTCTGTAATTACTAACAAATGCCATGATCTACGTTTTTATCCATTGCATTTATTGTTAATTCTCTGTAAAACTTGAGAAAATTCGACCAAGTAAACACGCCTCTTTTGGCAAGCCCCATTTAAACAACCACCAACCAATTTAATCCGTGCGCTTTTAGTTTCATTTTAAAGCAGTTTTACTGAATTTAGTTAATTTTGCAAAAAACATGTGTCTGGTGCGCGGGAAATGAAAATGAGACGTCTTGTCGTACCCATTCTGATAGCAACAGAAAAATGTCGGATTCATCGAAATTTAGCTTTGCTCGCTGCAAATTCTAATTTATAGACCGGAGTTGGAAAAATTTTGGAAAATTAGCTGGACAACAAAACCTTTTCTGGTAAATCCCATGGAAATTACTTAATTACAGATTCATATCTTATATTCAACAGAAATTATTTCAACAGAATTTAGTAACGATCACTTATTTCTTATTTCAAATGGAAGGATTACATCTTTGTTTTCCTAATTTTTTGTGTAAGACCGGCAGTTTTATGGAAAATGAACATAAATCTAGCATTTCGATTCTATACAAAATTTTACCCAATATATACTTTAATGTGAAATTTTTCTTGGTATTCTTCATTCTTCAATTCTTCATTGGCATTTTGTAAATGAACGATTTAGCCAACTTCCTCTTAGCTTCATATATTTTAAGTGGTTGTACAGAATTCAATAAAATTTGGCACATGTTATGAGTTTAATAAACTTGATTATGAGGATGAAGACGCACGGCATTACCCTGCCCCTTTTGGTCCTCATATACAAAAGATCTATTCGACCAATATATTCATAAGCACTTAACTTTTATTCGGTTGTACCAAATTTGACTGGTTGACATTAAGCATTTGTTAAAGGGGGTGTGGAAATAAATGTGGACAGCATTGCCACGCCCTATGTTGAGAAAATGCTCCTCGTACCTAGAACTTTGTATTTTAATCCATATATTGATAGCTGAATATTTGCCCAGCCGTTAAATTCTACCAAATTTGATAAACATTATGCGATTGATAAACTGAGTTCCGAGAATGAAAACGGATGGCATTTTATTATTAGTTTATACAGGGTGGCGCGCCAATTGCAATACATAAAGAAATTCAGATAACTTTTTTTTAATCAGTGTGTTTCATTTACTTTTTTTTTATTGTATAGAAAACTCAATTTTATTTTGTGTAACTAATTGGTTTGGAAGATGATCTCTATGCTCATTCACGCATATGCGACATGTGATCAGAAAAACATTCATTGCAGCCTGATGGGTTGAAGTCGGGATCGTCTCAATTATTGTTTTAATGGACTACTTCAACTCAGTCAAATTTCTTGGTTTCGTTCTGTACACCTGTTGCTAGACGTAATCCCATAAAAAAAGTTTGATGTTGTCAGGTTAGGTGACTTTGGCTGCCCCTCTAGACCCGGAAAGCGCAGTTTTTGGATATTAGTTTATTTGGGAATTTTCGTTGGAGCTCCACTATACTGACTATATGTATGTGCAGTTACTCCAAATGCTGTTGGCACCAAATGCTGTTGAAATGAATGCATCTTCAGCGCAGTTTTGAGTAAAAAAAACTCCTTCAGCATCTTTAAATAACCGTCAAAATTGGCAGTTGACAATTGATAGTAGTACGATTCGTGCACCACTCCGTATTTAACTGGAAAATCACTACCAGCCATTGCTAATAAGCTACGACATTTTATGTGTTAACAAAATGTGTGTCGGACTGATAGCATCAAAAACGCCATGGAAGTGGATGTCCAAAAATTGCAACATCGTTAGAGATGGTTCGAAAGGTGAAGGCTAAGTAAGAATTCAACGTAATTCACGACAAAACACAATTAAATTAGCGAAAATTTTCAACGCGTCTGTTCGTACAATTGGGCACATGTTAAAAATGAATTACAGTTGAAGCCTTAAAAATCACAAAAGGTGCAAGATTTAATACCTGCACAAAAGGCTGTTCGTCTACCGACAGCAGGGATGTTAAAACACTTGCACATTGGGGACGGGCTTGAAAGTTTGATCTTTTCTGCAAGAAAATTGCTTACGGTTCTGCTATATGTAAACATAAACAACGAACGTTTATAGTTGGAGTGCAAATCAAGAGACAATTTAGACCAGGCGCCTGCATCAGTGATGTTTTGGCCCGCGATAACTACCAAAGGAATCACACCAATCGTTTTCACTGAATAGGGCGTAAACGCAGATATAGTGAAAGATTTTAAACGTTGCAAGGTAACTTGCCTACCTTAGGAATGTAAGCAATCATTAAACGTTACAATAAGACTCGAAACCAGCCCACAGAGATCGTGGAACTCAGCCTGCTTTAGACAGAAAGGTCACCATTTTCTTCGGACTTAAACTTAATGGATTTTTCATATGACCCATTCTGGAGGTAAAAGCATCAACTAAAAAGTTATGAAACGGTTAATGCCTTCGAGATTGCACTTCGCCGAGAATGGGACAAAATACTATCAGGCGCCATACGAGTAGCGAGTAAAGCTTTCCAGGACAGGCTCTACGCTATTATACATACGTGCTCGTGGTTACATCGAGCAATAACATGTTTTTAGTAAAATTTGAAATGTTCTTATGATATACTAAAATATTAAAAGTAAAAAAAATACATCATTTTTTATTCGTAACATTTCGAGCGCCGATCCTATTCGGTTGCACTAAATTTAGCACTTTTTAGCAGGCATTTCACATTTATTTAACGTATTTCTGCGAATGAAAATGGTATAAATTGGCAGATTTGTAAAAAAAATCCAAGTTTTCCCTCTGATCCCTAAGCAGAGGACTTCAGTAGTTCGGTATTTTGTTTCTTTTGCTGTGGTTCAACTCTATTTTCTGTAGCGATTTGCCACTTCTTTTCTGCCACTCAACGCGCTTTTCCATCGTCGCATTAGAAATTTGGGTGAAACCATATGTTAGGCCAGAATTTCATTCGCATTTTCAATTAGCGATATGTTTCTTCTACCGCCCACGTACTAATTATTTATACAATATTCGGCCTATGGCTATTTAATTTTCAATGTTTGGATAACGGTAATTTGCAAGTGGGCGTATGTATGTGTATGTGTGTGAATAACTCTTACTTTGACGTCTTTCTGAGCCTTTATAACCATACTCACACACGCACACATACACACGGTAGCACTCTGGCAGATACATCTGCTTTGTGAATGTGAATTTATTTCTAATATCCGCTTCACACACACACACCCACAAACACGTACACACTACATATGTATGTACGTATTAGGTGCAGGCACATGCATATGAATACGGTCTGCGGTATGATGTTTGGTAGCTTTGTTTCTGTGCAAGTGAATATGATTTTTGTTTTTGGGCGATTTTTGCTTCTGTTGCCGTTGGTGGTTTCTTTTTAATTTATGGCCACTTCCGTAATTATGATGTTAATATTAAATAAAATAAACAAAAATTTTATAAATGGCAATGAGGAGGGAGGCTCATGCCGGACGCAGAGTAGCTATATATACAGTGTTGCGCAAAACAAAAGCAACAAAATGTACTCCAGACTATAAATACATAATTTTCATAAAAACAAAACATTTGAAACAAAGCTTACCATTTATTTTCACAGAGGTATTATTAAGTTATAAAACCAATACATTACAACAACAACAATTGCGTTTAAAAGAAATATGAAAAAATGTACAGCAGAGTCGGAATTCACTTGCGCAAAACAATAGCAACAAAGTAGAGAAAGAAGAGAATAGGTTTAAAAAGAATGCGATCTAGCGGTACTTTTACAATGTTTTTGAGAAGCTGCCGTAAAATACTTTCAATTTGTGCAATATTTGATTCAGTTTGTCAACGATCTTTGCATATTAACGACGTTAAGAACATGGCGAGGGAAAAGTTTGGAGACAAATTAAAAAGTGAAATAATTAATGACTTTTTAGGTGGTATGAAGCAAGCAGAGATAACGAAAAAATTTAAAATTAACAGATTCTGCATTTGCCGGTTGATAAAGAAGTATCGACAGACAGGAGAAATGAAAACCAAACATTTAGGTGGAAGACCTCGAAAAACTTCAACTCGGACAGACCGTGAAATTGTTAAGATGATAAATAAAGATCCGTTTATTTCGTCAAAAACAATTGTAACATCTTTAAAACTGAATATTCATCACATTGCAGTACGAAGACGGGCTGTAGAAAACAATTTAAAAAGTTACAGACCAGCCAAAAAACCATTGCTTACAATAAGGCATATAAAAAATAGGTAAGTTTTTATTTTTAGTGTAATGCTGTATTAATATTACTATTATTTCTTTGGAAAAGATCAAAATTTGCTAAAAAACATCGCAATTGGTCAGTAAATAAGTGGAGGACAGTACTGTTTAGCGATGAATCTAAATTTAATCTAATTCAATCGGATGGAATGCAGACCGTCAGACGACACAGATCACAACGTCTTAAAACCAAGAACATCCTCGTCACTGCAAAGCATGGTGGTGGAAATATAATGGTGTGGACAAGCTTTTCGGCTCAAGGACCTGGTCCATTTAATGAAATAGATGGAATAATGAACGGTGAGGGATATCGAGCCATACTACAACACCAAATGCTACCCCATGCAGACTGGAATATGCCACTTCGATGGGTGTTTCAACATGATAACGATCCGAAACACACATCGAAAGTGACAAAAGAGTGGCTAACAAACAATAGGATTCAAACTCTTGATTGGCCGGCACAATCACCTGATTTGAATCCTATTGAAAACCGTTTTGGCATCCTTAAAAGGAGAGTGGCAGGACATTGGTTTTCCAACAAAGAGGAGGACTGTTTTTGTTCATTAGTTGTCGAGTCGATGCCAAAAAGGTGCGAAGATGTTATTAAAAACAAGGGCGGATACACAAAACATAGATTTTGTTGCTATTGTTTTGCGCAAGTGAATTCCGACTCTGCTGTACATTTTTTCATATTTCTTTTAAACGCAAGTGTTATTGTTGTTGAATGTATTGGTTTTACTTAATAATACCTCTGTGAAAATAAATGATAAGCTTTGTTTTAAATGTTTTGTTTTTATGAAAATTATGTTTTTATAGTCTGGAGTACATTTTGTTGCCCTTGTTTTGCGCAACACTGTATGAAGCTACTCTCAAGCACATGAGTACGTATCGTATATTCGTATATCCACATTCCCATAATTGCGGCGGGGCTACATTGGACTACTACATACTCGTACATACTAACGTTCGGAGAGACCATCACCATCGCCGTCATCATCATTATCATCATGATCATCGTTGGTGTCATCATCGTACTGACATCTGTACATGTGTTTTCTATATGTTTTTACCAGCCTTTCGAAATGAATACCAATTAAGTGTTTTGTGCTTTGGATAGACAACAACAAATATTTATTGTTTTTCCATAGTTCTGCGACCGAACGTCGGACCAACCAAATGTCTGTCTGCGGGCTCATCCATCCGTTTTCCCTGGCCATGGAAGTAGAAGTGAGTGAAGAATGTGTTTAACTAGTATTTATCACCCTTCATGGTTGCAGTTGTGGTCTTCTCTTCTACTGCGTTAATGATGTTTTCTTTTAGTCACTTTTTCTCTGTTTAAGCATAAAATATAATAAACATTAATTCATTTTCTTATTAATATCGAAATTTATTTATTTCCATGTTGTATTAATTGCTTAAATTATGTTTCGACATTAACATTTCCGTCGCTTGAGATGCTATCAACAATTATGAAAATTTGCTAATTTAGGATCAAACTGCAACTCTCTATTGCAGTTGCATAAACCAAATTTTTTACAATGTTCCGAAACGAACTTGTCTTTGTAGTATTCGATTCTAGCAAACAATTTTGTTAGTATTAAAAGCTTGATCCAAAGTAGACTTTCTTTAAAGTTTATATCCTGAAACAAAATTTCTTAAGTATTAACTGAAATCGCTGCCATAACGCCCATTTTAATAGCAAAGCAAATCGTCTATGAAATTATTGCCTTGAAGCAAATCTTATACAAAATCAATATCCTAAGGCAAAGTTTTTACAATTTTATGTGGAAATGTTTCTTTAAGCAGATGCTATATCAAATTATTGCCCACAAGCAAAGGCATCAACGAATTTGTTTTCCAAATGCTATTTTTTTTTATTAAATTATTGCCTTTTACCAAAATGTTCATAGAAATGTTGGCATAAAGAAAATTTCTTATGAAATTGCTATCATAAAATAAATGTTCTATGAACGAACGAATCGTTGGTAACAGAGTTTCTGTAAACGTTATACGTTTTCTCGTCTTTCTGGCAGCGTTTGAATGCCGTACATTACAAATACCAGCGCAGATTTTGTAAATATAGGCAGAAATTTTACCAAAATGTAGCCCATTCTAAATTTTGCTCATCGCATTTTTTCTATGTGAAAGTGTTTGTCTGACAAATTTTCTATTAGAAAATATTGAAAATGTTTAATATTGCAAATTTCTTATGAGAAAATGTTGCGATTTTTCTATCAGAAGATGTTGCACCTGGCTAGAATTTCTATGAGAAAATTTAGCTTGTTGAAGAAAATTTTCTATTTAAAAATGTTGAGCGTTGCAAATTTTCTATGAGAAAATGTTGAGCCTGGCACGAATTTCTATGAGAAAATGTTGACCCTGGCAAGAATTTCTATGAGAA
>JAHXMU010000060.1:429309-466739 GCA_019455685.1 Philornis downsi
GAATTTCTATGAGAAAATGTTGACCCTGGCAAGAATTTCTATGAGAAAGTGTTGCCTTTGGCAAGATGTTGACTCTGGTAAGAATTTCTATGAGAAAATGTTGCTCCTGGCAAGATTTTCTATGGTGTTTTGTAAATTTGATCTGTTAACATTTTACTTAAAATTAGAATTCTATAACAAAAATACTTTAGATCTTTATGAACCCTGTTTAAAAAGTGTATTCTCTTTGGCATTGTTTAGAAAATATTGCTGTTTGATCCAAATTTTTAAGAAAATCTGTTTAAATTAAAAGTTGCAAAGTTGTTACCTAGTTCGGGTACAATTTGTTAAACATCAGTAGTTACTGTTCCCTAAATGCGTCAGAGATTTTCTTAGTTGACGTTGTTATTTTCCCAATAGATTTCCTTTTGTTCTTGTATATTTCATAATTGAAGATTGAACATTTTCATAATTCAGTACAGTACCGGTACTTGTTTTTGAAACTATTTCTCAGCTAGAGAAATGTTTTGTTTTCACAAGGTATGGAAATTTGGATACAAAATTCTAAAGTTCTTTTCATTAAGTTAGTGATTTAGAGTAATTGAAATGATATTTCCATAAACTTTCGTTTGTAGATCAAAATATTGCCGAAACATGACCTCGAAGAATTCTGAATTCTGTACTTAATGCATTTATTTTTCGTGCCAGAGCAGGAATCATTGACGCCCGCATACTTTAGGCATACTGAGCTATATTTCAAATGCCTTGAAATGCTATTAACCATTTCGTAACACGTTTTAAAATACTTGGAATCTTGTAAGAATTCTCAATCAAATTCCAAGCAACCTCCTCCCAACCCAAGTGAGAATAATGGATATATTAAAATATGACGTCTGTCTGTGGTCTAGTTTGTATGTGCGCTCTCTTGCTTTGAAGTCTACGTAGGTTCCAGAAGAAACCATAAAACAAACTGAAAACATAAATTTATTTTTCACAGAAAATCTAAGAGAAAAAAACAAACATTTGTGGGTAGAAGGAAAATAACTCGTCGACTAATGAACTCCACAAATATTCTAAGACATCATGAAATGAAACATTCGCTTGCCCTGCACCGAAAATTAATTTAATGCCCCCGATAGGCGAGAAAAAGAAAACATTTAGAATTTTCCATACTTAAGATAATTATTAAATAATTTAAACAGAACATTGATCACGAGCAGAGTTAAGCAACACTAATAGCAACAACAAGTGGGCAACAAAACAAGCAAATCGTATCGGTAACCAATTAAATTGTTAAGAAAAAATCAATTTATTTTGGAGGAAGACCTCCCACAAAAGAATGTGTGCGAACAAACAAACCTGCTGTGTAGACCTTATTCTGGCATTCTATTTTTCTATGGCTTACCTATGGTATACCTATGGTATACCTGACCAGGTTTATGAGCAATTAAAATACTCTTCGTCGATACTACGAGTTGAAATGTAGAACATTTAATTATTTTCATGAACGTGGATCGACATGGCAAGCAATGTAAGTAGTCGGCGGCAACATTTCACTCTTATTGTTTATAGTAGCCTGAATTATTTTTAATTAATGCAAAATAAAACCACAATAGCAACAATCATTTTCGTTTCCTAAAATGCTAGTAAGCAGAAACGTAAAGGAAATTATCTTATAGAGGAAGACCGATGTCTATGGCACTCCTACAAAATTAGTCTTCATAAAATATAATAAGATTTGTGGGGGCAACAGTCAATGTTATTAAAGTTAAGCTGAGTTCAGTATTTCGTCTGTTATATGGTGTAGTACAAAAAAATTTCATTGTTTTTGCATGACATTAAGGGCTTAATTTAGCATAATTAGAATGATTTGATATAGGTCAACTATGCACCTTTTGTATTCAATAACTTACTGTCATTTTGAAGGTAATTCCATTATGCCTCTCTCACAGACACCACGTCCATTTTGTCAAAAAACGGAGACATTGAGATTTTCACAGTTCAATTCCTTTCTTATTAATCAAAAGTGACCGCTTTATGGCGACTGTGCACTTCCAACGGTCCAATTGCTGACAGCAAAAATCCGAATTAAGAGTTTATTCGTAGCGAATAAGAAATTTTAATATTTTTGCATGACATTGAAGTGTTTATTTAGTATAGTTAGAATGATCCGATATAGGTCAAGTATGCACCTTTTGGTTCAATTATTTACTGTCAAGGAATGCCTCTCTCATAGAGACGCCCGTCGATTTTGTCAGAAAATTAAGACAGCCGATTTTCACAGGCTTTCATTCAGCAGGAAAATCGTTCGTCATCATCATTCGGTGGCAGAAACTTTATGCCAAGTCCGGATTATAATGTAGATGTATAAAAACCTCCTAACAACGGTCCTGGAGTTTTTATCCAGTCACTATTGATGGTCTTCACTTCCTCTCTTACTGGTAAAAGTGGCCGCTTTTGGGACCAATTGTTGACAGCACAAGTTTAAATTAAGAGTTCATTCGTAGCAAAGCAGCTCATTCTAGGCGATTTTTTGCCAAACATATAGCAAAATCTTCCCGGCCGTCAAATATATTTTAGGCTCCACTTGCGTTGGCTCACAGCGATTCGACCACAACCATTTTTGCTTGAAGTTGTTGCAAGAGATCCACTTTTCACCACCAATCGACATCAGTTTTAGAAATATTTTGATTTTGATTTGATTTAAATTTGATTCGGTTTATGACTCGTGTATCCAGCCTTATTGAAGTATCCAGGCTTATTCAAGTGGTTCCAAATGGTTGTTTATGCAATGTTGAACTTCTGGCTAATGTAAATAGTACACTTACATACGTTGCGCTCGGGCTTGACTATTTTCATTATTTTATCGTTATTTCCGCCAATTGGTCTTCTAGATCCTTGACATCAACATTACCGAAGAGGAATCGACGCAAGCGAAATTGAGAGGGGTTGGCAGTCACACCATCAGGACCATAAACAACACTTTATAAAAGAAAAACTGTAAAATATGGCACTTTTTCTATCTGCTGGTGTCCATCTTTGACGCGCACTCAAGCAATACTGAGTAAACCATTAACACAAAACTGGCTGACTAATTTCTTGGGTACTAAATCTTATTTTACAAACGCCATCTAGCGTAACTTCGTCGCATTTACACTGTGCCAAATAGAGATTATTAAAGCCATCTATTGGAAAAATAATGGATTTATTTGTACTCTACCTTGCATTATAGAATTTATGAACCATTGCATTGATTTGAACTTACTGAAAATAAGTAAATTTTGCTTTATGCAATATTTTCGTTCAGGCTTTCGTTTAGGCAACATTTTGATAAGGAGTTTACTTTCGGCTACATTTTCGAAGACAATTTGAGTTAGACAACATTTTCACAAAAAGTTCTGTATAGAAACTTACAGAACAATCCTAGTAATCAAGTTACTCGCACGGAAACTTTATATAGTAAAGCATTAAGTAACAAAAAATCCACATATTCGTATACAATTTAATCAGATTTTTGAAAGAGAGAATTAAATTTTTAAAAAATATGAAATATTAAAGACAAATGAAGAAAATGTAATTTCGTGCCATTGAACAGTTTTCTTATAAACACATTTAGTAAAAGTTTCGGGCAACACTTCGTAGAAAATGCTCTGGGCAATATTTTTGCTGAAAATTTCGTTTAAGCTACATTTTGGTACGCAGTTTACTTTGTTTAAAATCTAAAATTTAGTTTAGACAACATTGCTGTATGAAACTTGACCTCAATTTCGTGTGGAATTTGCTTCAGGTAGTATCTTCATAAAAAAAAATTTAATTAGGTTACAAATTTCCTTCCTGAGGAACACTTACAGAACATTCTTGACAAAATTAAATCAAGTAGCTCACACGGAAACTTCTTACAATAAAGCATTATGAAGCGTAAGGTATTATTTTCGCAGAAAATTTCGTTTAGGCAACATTTTCGTAAAAAGTTTAGTTTAGGCAATATTACTAGAAAATTTTGGTTAGAAACATTTGTGTTAGACACCAGTTTGCTTTTGTCAATATTTTCGTAAAAAAATTATTTTGACAATTTTGTAGAAAAATTGGTTTTGTGGTAAAAAAAAATGTTTTAACAACATTTTCGTTGATATTTCTTTGATGACGTTTTCTTTTGGAAATTTGAGATTTTTTTTTAAATTTAACTTAATTTTCATAAAAATTCCGTTTCTACAACATATTAAAAAAAAACACAAATTCACTTTCACCTCATGAATGAGACATGGGAGAGTTTTTCCCATTCATTGAGCTTACACGTATTCTATTTTTAGATTGACTCAACGGGGCCTACAGATTATTGACGATTTCGAAATATTAATTAAATTCCGACAGCATTTTCATAGATAATATCGTTTCGACATTTCCATAGAAAATTAGCCGTTAACATCATTTTCAAGGAAAATTTATTTTCCATATTATTTTCATAGAAAATTAGTTAGTAAAATGTTTCTTGACAACATTTTTGTATCACTTTTAATTTAGGCAAGAAGGTTTTCATGTAGTCAACTTTTTCAAACATAACTTGGTTAAGACAAGGTTTTAATAGAAAACTCTATTAGGGAACGTTGCAATAAGAAATTAATTTTTTTAATGTTTTTTTAGACAACAATATTTTCTAATAAAATGTGCTCATCAGCATAATCTTTATATATATAATTCTACTGTACGGGCGTTGTTAGTGAACTCCTCCTAAAGGTCTGGACCGCTTTGCATAAATTTTTGTACAGGGTTGCCCATATTCGACGGACCCATCTGGCAACGCCATAACTTTTGACAGAGATGTCAGATCGCTTAATGACATACCGCGTTTGAAGCGGCAGTCCAAGCAGATTTTTACCATGGAACAATACACGCCACGCGAGCGCTCTGAAATAGTTGAAATTTACATTCAACAGAAGAAGTCAATTGTGAAAACTCAACGTGCTTTTAAAATATTAAAAAATGTGAGAAGTGCGCCTTCTAAGAACACCATTAAGCGTTTATACGAAAAATTTTCGACTGGTGAGGCTCTTTCTAATCCGAAGAGGCCAAATAAAAGTCGACCAAGGCGATCGGCCGAGAATATCGCTGCCGTACGAGCCAGTGTTGAGAGGTCCCCAAGAACATCCCAAAAACGCCGTTCTCAGCAGTTGGGCATGGCTCGGTCCACTTTACAACGGATTATTCGCGTTGATTTGCATTTGTTCCCGTACAAAATTCAATTGACGCAAAGATTGTTGCCTGCGGACAAGCCTCGTCGATTGGAATGGGCCCAACGAGTCATCGAAATGGCCGATGATGACGAGCAATTTTGGAACAAAATTATCATGTCCGATGAAGCCCATTTCACATTGAATGGGACCGTAAATAAGCAAAATTGCCGTATTTACGCCACTGAAAATCCTCAGGAGATTCAAGAATTGCCTCTTCATGACGAAAAAGTCACAGTTTGGTGCGGCGTTAGTGCGAAAACGGTCATTGGGCCGTTTTTCTTCCAAAACAAAAATGGCCATGCTGTTACCATCAACCAGGAGCGTTATCGCGACATGATGACCAATTTTGTGATGCCAATTATTCGTCGAAAGCGTATGAGGCAGTTCTGGTTTCAACAAGACGGCGCTCCACCGCACACAAGTCGCATAACAATCGATTTTCTGAAGAATTTGTTTCCGGGCCGTTTGATGTCGAAAAGTGGTGATTTGGACTGGCCACCGCGTTCGCCCGATTTGACGCCCGCTGACTTCTTCTTGTGGGGACATTTGAAGTCAAAGGTTTACGTTAACAAGCCAAGGACCGTAGAAGAGCTCAAGGACAACATTCGTGAAGAAATAGCCGCTATTCCGGCCGAAATGTTGGCGAAAACTATGGAAAATGCTGCAAAAAGGGCACAATACGCCATCAACGCCAGAGGCGGCCATTTGAGAGATATCATATTCAAAAATTGATGTAAACAAATCTACTTGGAACAAATTAAATGAATAAGATTGCCAACCGCCAAATTTTTATTTTTTTCTTTGATTTTTTTTAAAAAAACATGGGTCCGTCGAATATGGGCAACCCTGTATATGCGTCTGTGTGGTGCCCGGGATGGTTTAGATTTACAATTCGGTCCAATTGGGCAAAGGGGCGTGGTACCTCCCATACAAACAAAAAATTAAAAATCAATTATTTCTGCTCCTGCTTACGGTAGGTTTGTAGGTTTGGTATACATATCTTAAGTGCTACCGCAAATATGGGCGGGATTGGACAATGGGGCGTGGTACCTCCCATACAAACCATAAATTAAATGTCTAATATTTCTGCTCCTGTTTACGGTATTTGAACAAAATTTGGTACATCGGTTTGGTGTACATATTAAGTGCTGCTGCAAATATGGGCGGGATTGGACAATGGGGCGTGGTACCTCCTATACAAACCACAAATTAAAAACCAATTATTTCTGCTCCTGCTAAAATTTGAAGGCAAAGCAACGTTTGCCGTCGACTAGTTTCTAATAAAACATTGCTCATAGCAAATTGTCTAAGCAAATATGGCACAGAGCAGTCGTTTTGAGAAAAAATTGCTGAAATCAACTTATCTAAGAACACCTTGCCCCTCAAACTAGAAAATGTTTAAGAAAATCTTGCTTAAGGAAACATGTCGTGCAAATATTGCCAATCTTGGACAATACAAAAACAAAAAATATGTTGCATAAAGAAAATGTTCTCTTAAAATGTTGCCCAAACAACATTTTCTAAGAAAATGTTTCCCAAAGTACATTTTTTAAGAAAATTTAGCTCAAAGTTAACCAAGAAAATAAAATTAAATGCTATTCTAAACAAAATCATAAATTGCTAAATTGCAGATGTCCATCGCCATTTAAATGAAAAACTTGTGTTATTTTTTGGACACCGTAGGATAATATTTCCAATAATTTGATTTTTATATAGTATTTTGAAACAAATTGTTTATTTGTAATTTTTATGAGCATTATATTTTAGGTATATAAGTAAACGTTGATATAGAGAACTCACTTTAGGAGGCATTTTCAAATATGATTTTCGCGAAACCTCCACATCTACTTCTTTTTCCATCTGAGATTCTTTCCAAACTTAAGTGCACTCTTTTAGATTATCACATCTGTGCCAATTCAATTGCTAATTATAGTTAATTGCGCTATATTAAATTATAACAATGACGACGTCAACAACAGGCATATTATAAGAGATTGCCAACAGAAATTTCTAATGAACCATGAAACCCGCTGGGTACACAAATCTGAGCTTTTTACTTGGCCGGCGGCGGCTATACAACGTGACATTGAGTTCCCAACCGTTTTGACATTTGAAATGAGACAAATGTCATCGGACTGATAACAATTCTTAACGATGAGTAATCAAGTCCGGCTGATCTCTGTAGTTCAGTTGTTGTGGGGCTATGAAGGGGAAAGACAAGGGGAAGAACAATTTTACTCTTTAAACTATCGTGAAAATAAATGAAAATATATTATGAACTGGTAGTTGAATTGAAATTTCCCAGGGTCATGAAAATGTTTACAAAATTTAAGCAAACAATTTGAGAAAAGTCGTTTATTTCATGGCAATTTATAAATGAATTTAAACGTAGTGAAATTTTTATTAGATTTTATTATAAATAAAATTTCATTTAGAATTAGCAAAGAAATTTCACTGGGTTGTGGATATATCTCGAACATGATCAATATGTGAAGGTTTTAAAATTTTATTGTATTATTTATTGTATTATAAGGCCGCGTTTCCATGAAGAAAAGTATGTTTAGTTCATTCAACTTTTAACATCAATTGATTGATTGACCGAATGTTGTTTTATTGCTTAAGCAAGTAATCATCAGCAGTAAAATATGTCTATATTTTATATAATATGTATGACGTAAACGTACGCATAATAAGTAACAGGGGACTGCCCTGAGTACGGAATATAGAACAACTTTGTTGAAGACAACAATCACCGAATTCCCTTGCATCCCGTGAATGAGGTATGAGAGAGCTTCTCACATTTAGTGACCTTACATGCATTCTATTTTAAGGCTCCTTACCGGGATTTACAGTTTAACAGCTATTCCGAACGTCACAGTTTGATAGCATATGCCAGACTTATCGAATACTCGACTACTGAAAGTGTTCGCCAGACACATCGAGGTGATCGCCGCTCAAATAATGGTAAAAGTTAGGGCTTTTGCTTTATTTGTGTAACGGTACATTTTGAGTTGTTATGATGTTCCATCAAAATACTTGTTTGAATGAAACAACCATGCACACAAACTTTGGGATTTGTGAAGATAATGATACTTTTGTTTTTGCAATATTTCTGTTTTTAGCGTGTTTCACATTTATAATTCCAAGATCAGTTAGTGAGTCTTTAAAGTGGCAAGCGGTAAGATCATAATTAGTTTTATGAAAAAGTGGTCAAATTCAGTAATAAAAAAGTCATGCCGCAAGGAAAAAGTTTGACAGAACACAAAATAAAAATAACTGCTTGCAAGAACGAAAGATGCAGTTACTTAAATAAAGCAAATTTATGGGTGGCTTTATAAATATGAAACGTACCTTGCTGCGGACCTGCCACCAAGTGATTAGGACTTGTTCCTGGTCTTGGCATATGATTTTGCTGGTGAAAAATTTGCCACAAGTAAAGCTTGTGAAATCGACTGTCTCAGTGTTAGCCACAAGTTGTCGAACGAAACAATGCTTATTTGATCTATATTAGACCACTCATAACTAAATAAAGCCTTCGATGTCATGCAAAAATAATGGATTTCTTTTCACTACACCTTGCACTTCTCAAATTGTGAAGATTTCGTGAAAAAAATGTGAACATTCCAATAAGAATCGCGTTATTTAAACCATGTATTCATAGATTTACGTCTCCAATTTTAACTTATTGTAGCCAACATCATGATTTTATTGAACTTGGGCCTGGGATTGAAAATGACCTACATTGACGCCCGCTTAAGTGCAAATGAGATATACCTATAAATGGCCAATATGGCAAAAATCAATATTTCTCTGCAAACGGAATACAGTAATCTGTAAAAAATACCTCGTATTTTGTTACACGTTAATTCAAAACATTCGTTGACAGCAACTTATATACGAGACACACCGCATACTTTTGCAACAACGCAAAGGACGGTGAAGTTAGTCAGTTTACCTGACTACAATTTCTGTGGCAGTTTTAACATTAAGAGACTTGAGAAATAAATAACTAACAACTCGTTTTCCATACGGAAACAGCATGGTGATTGTTTGCACATGTTTTCGTTTTCGGCTCGAAGAGCCACACTTGAATACCGTATTCCGCTAAGAAGTGTAACAACTAAACTAGACTGCATTTCCTTCATGGCTTGTTGTGCTTATTGTTATTAACAGGAATATTATCTTGTTTAACTATAATTTCTTTCAAAAAACAATGACATGCGCCATAAATTTTATATTTACATATTTTCTTGTTAGCAAAACAAGTTAATTATCAGCCCTGGAATCTAAGCTGCACTACACTTCATTGTCACCATAGACACTGAACTAAATAATTTAACCGCGGACTTTTCGTTATCATTTACATTAAATGCACTTTGTAATCAATATGAAATGTTTGTAAGTGCGACATTTATTCCCCTTAACCCAGAATATACGAAATTTAATTAAATTTTATACTACAGTAATTTATTTACATCAAAATATACTCAATGGAAAGCGCATCAAGAGAGCAGAAGAACTGAATTGATTTCAAAAGGTTATCGCAGTGCTTTGCACAGAGTTTATTCGGTCGTTCAGTGAATTTGATTGAAATATTGTTGTTGTAATATGGAATCAATACTAAAACAAAAAACATCGTTTGTTGCTGTATATAAACTGTGATGTAGGCATGATGTTTGTTCATCGGGTGGCGATGATGAAATTCATTCTCTCATATCTCGAATGGCGAAATTTCGCATTAAACGCCCCCAAATATCCGTTGAAATCAAGTTTGAAGCTTATAACATTATATCACTTTAACTTACGTCTTGCAACAACACCTTCAATTATGGTTGGCAACGAATAGAATCAATGTTAGTTTTGCAATAGATTTAGTGACAGTTGCTTAAATTTAAGGGGGCCAGCCATTTGGATTTACCAACTCGATGAGAAATGTTTGAATTTGGAAACTTTTTCGTAGAAACGTTTTCTAGTATGGTACAGAATTTATGAAATGTCATACTACACGTACTATCATTCTAGCATTCATCGATTCTGCAACGTAGAATAACTGCCTGAGTATTATCTAGACAACGCTTAAAGTAGAAACTAATAGTATACGTCCAAAGTAGAAAAAGCGCGAAAAAACTAAAAAAGTAGCAAAGTTCTTTGCTTTCAGCATTCCTTTTAGAAGCTAGCTAGTCCTAGCTAACTAGCGCCAACGGCCACCGTTTCTGTTATTACAAATTTTTCCTTCCAACAGAATTTAAATCACATATTTATGTTATTCCTGTGTCATTTTACCGTTAAACAATTTTGCCACTAAATCTCATTACAACACTTAAGATTATGAAAAAAGATAATAATGAAAATTCGATTCAGGGTTCATTGCTTGTATATGTACGACCAAGTTGACCTTTTCTTGTTTTCTTTTATATTTTAAGTAATATTGTAGTATATTTGTTCAGCCCATTTAAATTTTATGTTTCCGCTTGTTTACATTCATTTTCATAGAAAAGACTACAAAATGTTTCGGTCTTTTGCGAAATATGGCCTATTTTCTCCTTGCTAGTGTCGATCCTTGTGCTCAATCAATACCGAGTCAAACTATCAACAAACTGTCTGCGCAGTTCGTTGAGTACTTTCGTACTAATTCTATCTTTCTTAACCGACCGCATTTATATAACAGGAGATGCAGATTACTAAATCCATCTATTGGAAAAGTAATGGATTTCTTTTTACCATAACTTATACTCGTATAAATTGGATGTAACATTTTTGCCCATATTATATGTTTTCCCATTATATATGCACATTTCGAGTGTATTTAATGTGCTGGTAGATTAAAACCAATTAATTCTTACTATTTCTTACATCAACAATATCGACTAAGACTATAAAGTCGAAAATAAGACCATTTCCAGTTTTCCATATTTTTTCCATTTTTCTTAATTAAAAATGAAAATATATGTCCCGTTTCTATAAGATGATGATACGATCTACACTCGCAGTCATTACCTATAATTAAATATTTGCTACGTCCAGAATTCAAAATGATTATTTTTGTAAACTTTTCTTTTTACTGCTGTTATCCTTTATTATTTTTGCATAAGGACGACGAAGGAAACAGAAGCATCATCAACGATAACAATCATTTCAATAAATGATTATTAACAGGCCACAGGGAATCACAGGGTATTACGTTGGAGATACGGAAATCTTGAACCAACTGGCTTGGGGCCGTGAATTTTCTCACCTTTGTATACAGAGGTAGGCACCCAAAGTATTATCAACTTCACAACAACAACTAAATGGCTAATGACAGCATGCTCATTTTTTTACAACCGTCAGTCAATTATATTGTTTACAAGTCTACGGAAGCATATCGCTCTATGACGTATTTAAAAGTTATCTTAGTAAAATTCAAAAGCAACAGTGGTTTTGCTTTCTATTTGGCTGGAAAATCGCAACTACCCAGTGTTAGCGAGCTACGACGTTAACGTGTACATAGATAAAATATTTGTATATCTTGCTGGTAGCATCAAAAAACACCATGGAAGTGGACATTCAAAGACAGCAACACCGACAGAAATGGTTCAACAGACGATGACCAGAATTCAATGTAATTCGCAACAATGTGTAGTTCAATGGATGAAAAATTCCAAAGTGTCTGTTCATAGCATTAGACGCATATTAAAAAAATTAACTACGATTAAAGTTCTACTAAATGGAAAAAATGCAGGATTTAGCATTTGCACAAAAGGCAGTTCACCTAGTGTTAAAAAATTTGCACGTTGGTGGCGAGCCTGAAAGTTCAGTCTTTTCTGGCAAAAACTTAACTTAAACTTTGACTATATGGTAGAAACCAGTGGACGTTTCGGTAAGACTCGGTACCATCCCACAATGGCAGTGGTACCTAAAGAAAGAGATGCAAGAAAAAGCTCCCGGCTTTATTTCTTCACAACAAACCCAATGGATTTTTCCATATGGTTCACTCTGGAGGCCAAAGTATCAGCTAAAAAATATGACTAGTAATGGAATGCCGATTCCATATAATTATATAATTGTATTGGTAAAAAAGTAATTTAAAAGTAATTTTAAATTATTTTTGTTTAAATAATTATTTGTATTCTACGTTGTATTAATTTGCTCAATGAACTTCTGCATTCGTTCTGATTGGAAGCATGACCGATTCTTCTCAGCAAAATCCTGAAGCAACTCGGTTTATAAATACTTAACTTAACTATGAAAGAGTTTTCAATTCAAAAAATTCTGCAGACTCCGGAATAACTGAAAATCCGAAGGTGACAGAGCAGCACTAACAGATGTACGATATGTGTCGAGTTTTCTGCAAAATGTGGAAAACTGGGCATTTGAAGAGGCTTATCCTTGTAGTTGGCAATAGACGTCAGAATTTATAGTTTGATTCCTTAGAAGCAGTCCATATTTTGATGAAGTTTCAGCACGTTAACTTTACTTGGACCAGGATCTCTTTCGATGGACATTGAAGTAAAAAATTAAAATTTCTTTCACTTCAAAATTTAGAACTACGTTTCACGGTTCTTTTCCACTTTGTCAACTTTATTAATTCGTTGGAAAACACAAAGTCGCTTTATTTATATTATAGTGAAATTACGTATTCTAGAAAATGCTAAATGATTTAAGAGGACCGACACTTAGATAATGAGTGCGATAAAGGCAAACATGTATATGTACAGAATATTGTTGCTTTACATAAACTTACTTCTATTAGAATGTTCTTATTTACATAACAGGAGGGAAAGAGATTACATACATGATAGTTGAGTGCTCTGGAAGTGGTCTTAACGATCTTTCTAGAATATGCACTTAGAGAAATTACACTTATATTCATATACTACAAGAAGTGGATCATTTTCAGTACGTATAAGTAGTAAATCGCAAATCTTATCTTTTTTTGTTGATTGGCTTCGTGGAACCCAAATACCGATATTTTTGACGAGTTAAAGGCGTTTTCATCGCACATGAAGATGTTGTCATCTTCTCTGGAATTTTTCGAAAAGAAGCTTGTTGATCCGATTCAATAACACTTCAATGATTACAAATTGTATACGTCAAAATTCTCAGTGTGCCTCTGTGGCTGTTTTGTCTTTTCTGAAATTAAATACGGTGAAAATGCTCCTTTAGTGCCTCCATATTTTAAAAGTGGTTTAAGGGTAATGAAAACGATGCGATATGTTACAAATTGAAACTTGGAATCTTTGTTAAAAACTTCCAGTCACTTGCAATGTCACTCATGTGCAATTTCGCTATAGAAAAAAATAGATTGTACAGGTTGCGACATTTTTATTGCCAATGGTTTGAAAGTTTCAGAGTAAATAACAAAATATTTGTTGAATTTTGCAGTTACAGTTTCAATTATTTGGCCCGGACATTTTCACTATTTTAGCCCTGTTTTTGTGTACTTTTTTATACTCTAAAATGTATAATTTTCAAAACATTTGTACTAATACAAGAAGGTATTCTTTAATCTCATAATTCTAGTTTTATCGTTAAGAACTGGACAATTATAATTTTTTTGCCTTTTATAATTCTACCTTCAGCGATTTGGTTTTGCCGCTTTAAAACAGAATTTTCGCAATCAGAAGAATCATATTTTTCAAGTCACTCTACATTTTGTATTTGTAATACTTCATGCAGGATTTGATGCGAATTTTGGATGCGCCATTGGACTTTTCTTCTTTGAAAATGGCACGATGGTCAGTACGCGCGGCTATCGTTCGCATGATCGCGGGTTTAATTTCCGATGCAGCCACCTCCTATTATTTGAGCGGCGATCAACTTGAGACTGAAGAACACTTGGAGTAGTCAAGTAATCGAAAAGTCTGGTAAATTCCTGTTCTTAGTCGTCTTTCAACTTTAGATGCCGTTGAGCGATTGCCAACCCACTGAATAGGGGAAGCAATCGTGGGATGCAAAGGAATTGGCTTTTTTTGCTGTACTCAGTGTCGATATTATAATTAACATTTTTGGGATCAAGTTGTAAGGTATGGGATGTAGACCAACATAAAATACAGTCCAGGAAACTAATCCATCGTTGCATAAATTATTTCCCTTTTATGTGAAAATTGTTACACCTTTTGCTAAGCACTTAAACGAAACAATGGTAAATAAAGCAGTGCCGTTTACATTCCAAGAACTATCTTTATCTATATCTAAGAGAGTTGCACACTTTTATGACATACTAGACGTTTACAACACCCTATTTCTCTGGCAAAAAAGCTGAACGGAAAATAAATTTTCTGATTGATTACAAGACAGCATGTAACATTTGATATTTCTGACCTTTTCTCTCTCTGCTCTCTCTTGCCTGTAGGAACTGCATTTAATAATATGAAATAGGTTGTCCTAAAAAATGTAAAAACTGCCTTGTCGCTAAGATATTCACTCTAGTCACTGCAAGATGTTCGTACCTCTGCAAAAAGCACCGCCTACCATCAATGCTCAGAAGACAGATGTGAACAACGTGCAACGGGTCATGGAGTATTATAATTTTCAAAGACGCGGAATAACTGCGCCTATAAATATTTTCTAGTCAGATATATGTAAAACAACTCGCAATTATTGTACTATTCAAGCGCACCTGTTTATAAGTTTACTTTGTCATTTTAAGGTTATCGTACGTATATTATTTAATATAGAATTATGCTCCCCCTATCGTCCATTAACTGAACAATGATGGAAACTAGTACTCACACGTTAAATATAATGCCCTTGGTCTATGGTGTGAGAGAACCTATCAGAAAAAACAATTACGTATTATTTGTTTATACTATGCGATAATTCCTGAAAAATTTAATGCTTCATTAAACATTAAAATTGTTCCTGGCAAAAATCCACAGCATTACATGCGTCATTTCAATGAACAATCACTATTTCATTTTAGGCCATGGGGATTCTTCATCCAAAGCTGTAGGAGCGAAATAAGTGCAAGGGAAACAAATAATAAAAAACTGTGCTGAAATATGTCAATCACACATAAATGAAAAAATTGGCTCCTATATTGGAATTTTTTAAACGATTAATTGTTTTAATAATAAAAGGTGGCAGAGAGGGAAAATATAGAGGAAGAGAAATTTATTTCTCTCTGCACCGATTAACATGTAAGGAGATGCCTATAAAAAAAAGCGTATTTGTTTTTTAATGCGGATTCGCCTAGTATACTCTACGTTAAAAGTAAAGTGTCTATACCGACAGCTTTATATAAAAAAGGACATTTGCGTGCGCTACACTTTTCTATACAGGACGATTTTTTACCGACTATTATTTATATGAATATTAGTTTTAAGGTTTTAGTGTTGACAGTTTTTTGTCAATTACATTAGATAAATTGTTAACCACGCATCTAAAAATATTTTTGTTCGTCCTTTACTATATAAAAGGGTCTGCCGGCCTTTTTTCTGTGTGTACAAACAATATTCTATATGAAAGTGCGTTTATTGACATTTTTGTACATAACCGCTTCAGTTTTTTTTCCTATACGGAGTGTATCTAAAGCATCTTTCTGATAAAAATAGTGTTTTTATACTCTTCTATAGAAATGGTATTTATCGTACATCCTATAGAACAGTATAATCATTACGAACAATTTTTTTCTCGACAGTTTTCTACACTAAGATTATCTTTTATTGTATTTCTATTCTCAAGAAAAGCGCCTGAACGAGATATGTCTGTCGAAACGTTTTTATATGAAAAGTGTCTTTTCTTCACGGCATATTTCCACATGAGAAGTGTGTTAGCAATGCCCTTCTATATTAAAATGTATATACCGTTAATTTTCAGCAAAATTTTCTATACGAAAATTGTCATTATCTACACCTATTTTTGCGTAAATTGTAGTACCAATAATACTTCATAAGAAATCTATTTTTAGTTTTCTTCACTTAGTGGACTTGTCGATTATCCGACTATTACACAAATTATTCGTCAGAATTATCGAAGTGACCGCCGCCCTAGATAGAGAAAGATGACTATGTCGGGGATTGAACCCCCGATCATGCGGACGATAGTCGCGTGTACTAACCATCGCATCACGGTCAATCTCGCTGCTCTCACATGTCTGCGTAAAAAGATCTTTTGTCGACAATTTCCCGTATAAAAGTGTTATTGTCGAATATTTTCTCAACTAGAAGCATCATTGTCGACAAATTTTTGTAAGAAAAATGTTTGTGTGATGTACGTTCTATACAATCTGTGTATTTTTCGAAATCGTCGTTGACGATAGTCTAGTTGAAATTCTTCCTACAAACGCTTTTAACGCCAACATTCTCTATGGAAAATTTACTGTTATATATAGGAAGATTATCGTTTTTTAACTTATCCTCCATAAATATTTCCTTATTGAAAGTGATAATACTATAAATTTACTGCTCTAATTCAGGAAAGTTAAGGGAAAACTATGTAACAGTGCTAAAATACTTTAGATTTTCTTATGATAATACAGATTTTACTAAATATACCTTTTAATTTTGTTTCTTTCAGGTATGTTTCGTAATATCAATCTTCTATTTTCTACAGTCGTAACTTGGTAAGTCATATCGTTATTTGATAGAAGAAATATTCTATTATACGATTTCAGCAGAAAATAGTTAGGCTTTTACAATAAATCAAACAACCAATGCAAATATATAATAAAAAATTTGAGGTTTCATCTGTAGTTGATGCACGTAGATAATCGACAGGATATCGGGCAATTGTTCAAATTCGGAAACATTGTAGCACAGAGGGGTATCAGAAAGGTCAAGCAATAGCTACTAAATTGAAGGTCTTAATGAACGATTTATGGGAACATCAATGAGAAGGTTGTGTTTTACATAAGAATGATTAGCCTTCAACTTTTCTTTTGTTGACTGCCTTTTGTGCTGTTTGATTTATCTTTTATCCGGCAGCTCATTGTAAATGGAAATTTTTTGTCCTTTTTCCCATTTATTTTCATCGCATGACATGCTCTATTGATCGCTTGTCACATCCCACTACTTGCCTTTGTATCCTTCTTCACATTTTATCCCAAAAGAAGTTTTGCCCGTTTTCTTGTAATCCACAAGTTCATAACTATAATTTCGTTTCTCTTCACTTCACTTCATTTTATTTTCATTTTTGTTTCGCATTTTGTTTACAATTTAGCATAAAATCACCTCAAAGTTTAATGACCACTGGCATCATGTAAAGAACGTGACACTAAACAAGCATCCTACAAAGCGTTGTAGGGAAGTCACCAAGTCCATGGATTAACCGAAGCCGGTGCATGTGTGATTTTCATTCCTAGCAACTCCACAATTTGACTATGAAGCCTATTAAGCCCTGGCAATTTGTTGTTGTGTACACACATACAGCATACTTGCACGCACACACCCATGTGCATTTGAACACAAATACATGAAAGGTGAGAATGCCTAGAATGACATAGTCCACATCTTGTCTAACTCATGTGGTTGTTGTTACCATAATAAGCAAAGACACTATAAAATAAAAGCCCAGCAAACAATTTGTATACTTGCTCAACTTTTGAAACGATAACCGGTATATCCAATGACATAAAAGTCTCCATGGAATCTATTCTGCATGAATTCTCCATTTGGCTCCTCAGGTGGGAAGTGAGAGACCCATTGCATTTCTTTCTGTTGGTGGAACACTTTTTTCGAAAAGTGACGATGGGGGACATTTTCCGTACTGAAAGTGTCGATGGGAACAATCTTCGTAGAGGTAGGTGTCTGTTTAGAAGTTCTGTAGATAATTTTTGTATAGAAAATAATTTTCAGAGCACCTGACGGGGTCTCCATGTCATGTGCCATGTACACCGAAGCCAGCCAAATTTGCGAATCGTTGTGTTCCAGGTTAGCCACTGTCATATCCTCACTACTTAAAGGAGGAAGAAGAAAAATATTAAGATTACTCCTCACAAGTATACAGGATCTGTGCACACCTTCACCTGTACTTGAAATTAACTTAAAATCAGGGGCCCTTAATCCGCCGATTTTGCCGCGATTCACCCAAGATTCCAGAATAAGGACAATATCTACACCCCCTTGCGTCAGAAGGTGTAGCACAGTTTTAGGGTGGTGGAGGTTAATCTGAAGAAGCCGAAGTACCATCAGATTTCTCCACCATCGTCGCATCCATATCCTCTTCCAAGTCTGCGAGCAGCTCCTCCTCACAAACTTCCTCGTTCGGATTTGTGATGAAGATCCCTTCCCTTGCCGCTATCGTAGACCTTCAATTGAATATGGGTAAATCCATAAGACAGTAGGCCCTTGGATTCGACGAGACATGGGAGGGACTCGGCATTTAGATTAAATAGCGTATGCTTGCGAGCCCCATCGGCCTCGTCCAATCGACCAACCTTCCAGTTGTGAGTTGGAAGGTTGGGATTACACTCTCTGAGCCTACGAATAATGGATTCCGCTTACTTAGGGATGGTCGGGATTCATGCATGTGCCCTGGTCAGGTCGGGATGCCCTCTTTGTTGACGACATCCAGAGCCGCCCCTGGCCACATCTCGCCCACCTTCTTTAGAGCTGCACGATAGCACTTAAAGGCGATGAGCTTAACCCGACCCCGGAACCAGCCTGCATCGGTACAGACGGCATCTCCTTGACGACTTGGGAGTTCGCCGAAGACAGAGTTTTCGACGTGACTCCACTTGCCCCTTGGAATGGTGCCGTTCACATCTTCCACGTTGATGACCGCTATCACCTGGCTGTCCTTGACAACCTGAACAAAGGTCTTTGTTCAGTGATACCACTGATCATCAGCCTCTTCTCGACTGGCGTTACAGCAGGCGAGGCATCCTGTTTATCGGAAATGCCTCGTGCCCATTTCAGAGATTTTCTCTGCTTTGCGGGTCTGTTGAGACAAATCACTGCATTAGCTGTTAAAACTCTTCATATGGGAAATTGTCAATAGAGACACTTCCTATTAGAAAACGGCTATTGCGAAAGCTTTTCTTTGGAGACACCATATCCATTGAAATATATTATAGGTAGAAAGGCTTTATATTTCTTACTGACAAGTGGATACGGAGAAGTTTTATATGAAAAACGTCTATGTAGGCACTTTTAATATATATATTTTTGGCGATATTTCACTACTGGAAAAATTTATATGAAAAGTTCATATGAAAATATATATAGATATAGAAACATATAGATATATAGGTATATATATATATATGTACAGATAAGTATGTATATGAAAACACTTTCCATATAAAATATGGCAAAGCAAACATATTCCATTTCTTACGAGTTATCCTGGGGTATCTGCATCCTATTTGATTATTAACATTTTGATGCGCTATAAATCACAGATTTCGAGTTTCCATCCACAATATGATGCTGACAGTTCGGGGTAACTTTCGAAGGCCTGAATGTGGTACAACTAGTAGCATTAGCTGCTGAGGATGTGTTGGAAAGAAATTTTAAATTAAAAATTTTATACCGACATAAATAAAGTTACATAAAAGAGGAACAGAGAGGTAGAGTAATAAAGTGAGTGTTAGTGAGAGGAGGACTAAAATAAACAGACGGATAAACCAAATGCTTTAATAATCAGCATCATCATAGTTAATGGCAACAAAACTCCGGGCTGCCAGCATTTATAATGATTCCAGCTCATGATGAAAGGAAGTTTTAGTTATGAGAACCATAACAGCAAATGACGACAACAAAGAGTGCGAATGGAACAAGCTTTTCCGTATTCGTGGAATGTTTGTAAAATATTTACATTTACGTACGCAGCAGCAGAAGTCATCGTCATTAAGCAGGTCCGCATTCACAGGCAAATCGTCCTCTTCTCCGCCCACGTCTTCCTTCCTCACGCTGCTCGTACTCATCAGTAGCAGCTCTCATTGACGTTCAAGTATGTAATTAGAATTTCTCAAATGCATTTTTTTCGTATTTACTTTCGCAGTAAATATTTTATAAGTCTATCTCATTCCGTCTGTTTTATCTCGCATCTTTTTGTGCCATATTCTGACGTTATGGCGAAATTATGTTTCTTTGTTTCACGTGTACGTGATATTCAACACATGTGTACGGGGATTGTATAAGTATGCAATCAACATCATCATTATCATCACCATCTCTGTCTTATTCTGTCTGTCACCCCCCTATTGTTTCTGGTAACCAACCGTTTCAATGCCAAACATCATCCCTTCCACCTCCAGTTCACGGAGAATTTTCACATTCCCCCGAATTGGCCGGAACGTGAACATGACAGCTGTGGAAATTGTTGCAAATGTTAGAGTAAACACAAGAATCAATGAAATATTTTGTTTTCTCTGCACTGTAGAAAATTCGAATGTAAACAAGATATCCAGAATGAAAATGATAAAAAAAAAAGACGAAAAATAATTATGATAAAGACATTAATCGATCAATATTAATTTAGGAGTCGAATATTGAAGCGACGTTTTAGACTTCGCAAGTAAGTAATCTTGGTCGAAAGAAATAGATGGCTGTTTGAAAATCATAGATTTATTATAGTGAAGAAATAAATTGTTATCGAAGAGATATGCGTGAAAAAAATGTCTGATACGAACTGTTAAGTTGTTGCGACCCGCCTTATCATGATGGTTAGTACAATCCATTATGGTCCTTATGATTGTGATTTCGAGTATCACCTGTCTTTCTTTGGGCGAAGGTCACTTCGAGGTGTTGGCGTAGATTTTGAGCAGTCGAACAGTCGGCAAGCGCAGTACGCAAACTGACGTTCGAAATAGTTCCTTAAAGGGTATCTAAAAATAGAATTCGTGAAAGTTCATTGAACGTTAGTATCTTCCACGTATCCCATTCATGCGGCATAAGGGAATTTGATATACATATTTAAAATGAATTCTTTCATAGAACAGTATTTCATACACAGATACTTCGAATTGTCTGCACAGACCTTTTTCCATACTAAATTTGTTTAAACGGCACTTCCCAATATGGAAGCTGTCTGCACGGACACTTTTTTACATAAAAGGTCTACACAGATAAAATCTTTCAGGAAATTATCTTGAAGCAAATTATTTTATAAAAAACATTTTGACCGAAATCACTTTATATGTAACATTTGGTATATAATTTGAAAATTATATATATAAATTGTTCTACCTAGAGATCACCTCCAATCTTTGCTATAAGAACAGTGTATACACAAATATCTTTAATTTCACTACTGGATGTGAAAGAAAAATATAAAAAGCACATACTTTCATTTATGAAAAATATATACAAAATTGTCCGACACTTCATTATTTTATTTTTTTTTTCTTTCGATATTTTATTTATATTCGAGGAAAACAAAATATTTCGTGTGATTTTTGTGTTTACTCTAACATTTGCAACAATTTTCACAGCTGACATGTTCACGATCCGGCCAATTGGGGGGAAATGCGAAATTCATCCGCTGTGGCTGCGGAAGGGATGATGTTTGTTTGAAACGTTTGGTTACCAAAAACGATAGTAGAAGTGATGGGCAGAATAAGACAAAGATGCTGATGATAATGATGATTACATTCTTATACAAACCCCGTACACGGGTGTTGAATATCACGTACCCGCGCAACAAAGGAACCTAATTTCGCCGTAACGTCAGAGGGTGCCACAAGAATGTATGAAAATGTATGGCAAAGGCGCCTGGAGAGTTTTCTGGCCGATGCTTTGTGAAGAGAGTAACTAATATGAATTTGTAATAAAGAGTGCGATACCTCATCAGTTGTGAAAACTGCTTCCATCAAGAATGGGAAAATAGTTATCAGCATGATGAAGCAAGAAGCTGCTGACCCCTTTATGAGGAAAATATACGGCGAATGGAACTCCCACAAAATCCTTTACACAAATAAATAATTCAATTAATGTTGGATTGTCCGATTTATTGATATGCTTTAAACGTGCCGGCTTGTGATGGTGGCTGGACACTCAGTTTTTATACATTTCTGTATAATTTTCGTCCTAGATTACTTACTATATAAAAAGGCCTGAAGTGCCTAGATTATAAGCAGAGTACGAGGTGTGATCAAAAAATAACCGTTATTTTCAACTTTTTTCAAATAGTATTTATTTATTGATCAATTTCTATTTCATATCCTTTAAAGTAGTCCCCCTCAGATAGAATACACTTGTGCCAGCGTTTCTTCTAATCCTCGAAACACTTCTGCAACGCGCTTTTTGGTATCGCTAACAGCTTCTGTTTCGATTTTTATTTATTCCCTCAATCGTAGTAAAACGCTTTCCTTTCATCGGTGTCTTCAGTTTTGGGAAGAGGAAAAAGTCAGTGGGGGCCAAGTCCGATGAATACGGTGGTTGAGGCATTGCTTGCGGTTATGGTTTTGGCCAAAAACTCACACACAAGCATCGATGCGTGAGCTGGTGCGTTATCATGGTGCAAAATCCATGATTGGGTTTTCCACAATTCTGTGCGTTTCTGACGGATTGCTTCGCGCAAACGACGCACATCTTCAAGGCAGTATTCCTTATTGACCGTACAACCTTGCGGCAAGAATTCATGATGCACCATGCCATTGCAATCGAAGAAAACAGTGAGCAAAACCTTCACATTTGACCGAACTTGACGTCCTTTTTTCGTTCCTGGCTCTTCTGGACGCTTCCATTGGGATGATTGGGCTTTGGTTTCAATGTCATAGCCATACACCAATGATTCGTCACCAATTACGACCTTTTCGAGGAAATCTGGATCGTCGCTGAAGACGTTTAACAACTCCTGAGCGATGTCCATGCGACGTTGAAGAATTTGCATTTGGTTCCATTTAAGATTCAGTTGACAAAAGAGCTTCTTCCGCAAGACCATTTACGCCGCCGTACATATGCTAATAGGATGTTACAGTCCGCCCATGACAACCTCGATTTTCATGAAAAAACCATAATGAGTTACGAGGCACATTTTCATTTGAATGAATATGTGAATAAACAGAATAGTCGGTTCAAATTATTCATCAGTCACCTTTGCGTCCATTAAAAGTTACAGTCTGGTGTGCAATTTGGTCAGGAGGAGGAGGAGGAATCATTGGACCTTACTTCTTTGAAACTGAAAACAGCGTACCAGTAACTGTCAATGGGGAGCGATATCGTGATATGATTGAAAACTTTTTAACGCCATGATTTGGGCTTGATTAACATGTGGAATCAACAAGACGGTGCCGCATCGCATACAGCCAGGATTACAATGGAATTGCTGCGACAACAAGTTATTTCAACAAATCTTGATGTTGGTTGGCCTCCACGGTCGCCTGATTTGACAGCTCCGGACTTCTTTTCGTTGGGATATCTGAAAAGCAAGGGAAGGTTTATGCAAACAAAACAGAAACGCTTGATAAACTCAAACAAAATATTCGTGATGAAATTAATGAAATACCGCCTGAAATGTGCGAGAATGTAATTAAAAATGCGCTCAAAAGTGCTCGCATTTGTGAATCTAAGAGAGGTTTACATTTATCTGATATTGTATTCCCTACATAACTGTATTCCCTACATTAAATAAAACATTTATCAATATAAGATCCATTCTCTTCCATTTCATCAAAAATTATAAACAAACAAAGTAGTATAACTTCCCGACGGACACCCTGTATTTCAACCATATAATACAATAAAAGATGTTTTTTACAGCCATAAAACTAGAATAAAGGAAATTGTCTTGGCAGACTTTCACTGCCAGTTTTTATACAAAAGCTATTTTTGTGTCCGAATTTTGTATTCGAGGACTCGTCATGGCTCCACTTCGTGTTCAGTTATTACTTACTTGAACTACATCCATAGTTTTACAGCAGTTTCTGTATATACCGAGTTCATCAAACAGCTTCGTTTTTTTCGGTTTTGCAGATTCTAAACAAGAAACTCGTGATATTTGCACAGTTCGAGTACCAGCTAATTCAACTATGTATGGATATTGTTGGGCGAACGTTCTGCCCGCGTAGCTACAACCTTACAAAGTAGCTTTTGGGAGGGCATGTAAATGCAGTGGGTACAGGCAGCCGTGGCATCTACATGGTCGGTCACACATCCACATGTGGCATTCAGTCATCCATGGTCGTGGGACGTTAACATAACGGAGTTATCCACCCTCCTTCGCCGAAGTCCCCAATGACGCTCGTCAAGTCAATTTGTGGTGTGGGTGTCGCTTTCGACATATTCAAAAATGGGCGTCAATGTTCTGCGTTTCAATTGAATTTTGTACGTATTATATTCCAACTGCACAAGCACACACCCACAAAAACATACAGACACGTAAGCACATACACACATTTGTGAGCAAACTATTCTATTCAGTTTCTATTTCAGCGCTATTTTGTCAATGAATAGGCAGTGGTGCTGACGGCAGCTACGGTGTCCCAGTGTTGCACAGATTTGTTGCTGCGAGTATTGTTGCATATGTGCAATTTTTAACACCTAGTAAATAATAAATTGGAAACCATAGCAAAACGTTAATTTTCAAATAGTTTTGTTGCACAAAATCCTTTCGGAACGCAGAAGTAGACCCCCTCTACAATAGTTCGACATCGTGAGTGATTTTGGGGGTGCAATTTTGTCATTCAAAAGCATCTGAGCGTCATGTACAATCACACGGCATCGCGTGGGGTATCTGAGTTGTTAAAACTTTAAATGAATTCTGTTTTGAACATCCCGCTAAAATGTTCCGCACTTTCTGGCAGAAAGTAGCAGAGATATTTCAAATATGTACAAGTTTTGCTCTTAAGCGGCTACCCACTTGTGTTGTCATCGTTTTGAAAAAATCCAATTAGAAAACTAATACAAGTTCGTATTTCGGTTGGCGTGTGTAATTTGAGAACTTTTGAAATTTGTTTCGATATCGTCCTACATCTTAATTTGTATAGTAAACTTTTAGCAAAAGCAATTTGGCAGAAATGATTTCATAATTAGCACTCTTGTATTACTTCGATAAAATTGAATTGAATGAATTGTAATTGAATGTCGAAACAAAATAAAATACATTTAAACAGGGATATCCATTTAGTGGTTGCTAAACCACCGGTCTGGCGAGGCTGTCGGCTATTAAATACCTGTCATCTGAAGTATTATTTATTTAGTGAAAGGTTTGCCATTTACGAATATGGATCGTGTAATAACTGAAGAACGCATAAAAATAGTCAAAACTAACTACAAAAGCGGTGATTCAAACGTGATTCAACACAACCGATTTTGGCTTTATTGCATGAGAAGTTTCCCGAAAGCGACATCAATTGGAAACCCAGATCATGGGCTACATCACAGACCTTGTTTACGCTGAAGATCCCCAAACGTGCTGCCCGAAATGTGCGAATAAGTGGTCGAAAACTACTTTAAAAGGATCCACTACTGCTACCAACCTAGTGCCAGTTAATTAAATTGCGTTGTATTTCATAAGCCTAGATAGATTCTACTCTGGCAGAGTCTGCTCCTTCATTTATGACTGTAAAATATTAGGTAGCAGAATTCAAACGAGACCGTACGAGCTGCCAAGACGAACACTGTAGTGGTCGACCAATTGAGGTGTCCATGCCAGATACAGTTAAGAAAATTGACAAAATAGTATTGAAAGTGCGTGAGCTAGCTGAAATGATAGGTGTTTCAAAAAGTGATATACATCGTATATTGACAGAAGATTTGAAGATGAGAAAGCCGTGCGCAAGATGGGTGCTGTGCTTGCTTTCATGGGTTCAATACTTCACACTGCGCTTGATTTCAATAGAGCAAAAATAGCGTCGTGAAAATTTTTCAGTAGAGTGCTGGGCGATTTTTCACCGAAATAAAGCCGAATGTTTGCGTCAATTTATAACCATAGATGAGACATGGGTTCACCATTTCACACCTGAGGCAAAGGAACAGTCAAAGCAGTGGACGGGAATGGGAGAATCTTGTTCAAAAAAAGGCGAAAACGGTTCCATCTGCCAGCAAGGTCATGGCGTCTGTTTTTTGGAATTATTATTATTTTTATAATGGCAAATATTATGCTATTTATTTATTGAAACTATTGAAAAAGTCCGTATTTGGCGAACAAGAAAAAGAAAGTGTTGTTTCATTGAGACAATGCACCTGTTCACATATCCACCGAAGTTAATAGATTAAAGTTCGAATTGCTTCATTACGCACTTTGTTCGAAAAATTTAGGTCTCTCGAACTATTTTCTATTTCCAAACTTAAATTAAATGGCTCGGTAGAGTTGGCGGTTGATGGCTATTTTAAGGAGTTTGACAGTTCTTACTATAAACAGGCTATTGAATATCGAAAAAAAAAGTGTACCGAGCTAAATGGAGATTATGTTGAAAAATAAAGAAAACAATTTCTTCTTTGTTAGATCGGCTGGTTTTGAGGTCGTCCTCGTATCACTTCATTATTGCGAAAAGATAAAAACACATTCACTCGAAATATTGAGTTCATAAACAGTATATATTTTGTGAGAATTTACCTAGATGGCCGCTCAAAAGAATTGAATATTGGCCATAAGCCATATACGACCTCGAATTGAAAGTACTTAGGTCCTCTACGTTTTTGTTTCTGAATTCGGACTGAATTTGTTTCTGTAATTAGTTTATTCGTTTTTTTTTACATAAAAAATCATTAGTTTATTTAAAAATCAATGAATTTTCAAAAGTGAATGGCGTTATTTGAATGTCGTTTGTATTTTGGTTGGTTGGTTGGTTGGGTGTCACATATTAGAGACTATTGCTGGTCTCCCAGCATGCTTTTGTCCCAAATTTCTTTTAAATGTCATTAAATCTTGGTGAGCACGCTACCCTTGTTCGTCGCTCACTGCACCTGGGTTTTGTGGGGAAAGATTTAAATGCGAATGAAGAATTGGTAGTAATTTTTCAATAATTCAGCAACAATTTGTCTGTAGTTTTCATCTTTACTCTTTCCAAGAAAACTGTCCACGATGCATATTCTTTCTCCGATAAACATTGTGAAAAATTGTCATTATTCAGTAGCTTTCTGATCTGATTTTAGCATATGAATATGAAATGAAATTTTAGAGAAAACCGCTAACAAATATTTATTGTCCAAATGCTTGACAAAGTTCTTAAAAAGGCAGAATTTCATGTGCAATGGCGGAAGAAAAACGTCATTTGGACCAATAGTTTAGTTTATTTGAAATGTTTTGTTTTCCTGGTGAATAATCAATTCTTTTTGGCCACTCTGTTCTGACGTAATGATGTTCTGACGTAAACATGTAGCGCAATTATCCCATAGACAAAGGAAACAACAATATTTTGTGAAACCTCCTTGCATACCAGTCAACAAACCTCTGAACTGAACCGGATTAATTTACAGTTATTTACGGTTTTCTATTTATACAAAGAGATTTAAATCACTCACTTTAAGGTCACCACATTTATTATCGTTGTATTTGAGTAACCTCAAAATTGCAGTCATTGATTGGTATGGATGGTTTTTCAATCCGATTAGCGTAAGTAATATTTTTTCGATTTTTCACTCGTATTGAATCCTGCAACTTTTGTTAAACAGAAATAGCAATAGGTTTGGTGGTTACTTGACCCAAAATACTGGAATTGAAAAAAATCGAAAAAGATCTTCTTGCCATTTGACCATTTGCATAAAACAGTTCTGCAATTATTACAAAATATTGCCGGTGTCCACGGTTTATTCAAGTTTCTGACAGCAAAACCAAAATAATGCAAATATCCAAATTTTAATGATTCTGATATTAGATATCATTTTTTTCCAACCAAATATTCACCACGCACAAACCATAAATAGCTTGAATCAGTAACACACGATCTCCCTGATATGCTTAAACATTACTATTATGAAGATTTAGAATGAATGTAGGCTTCTGTCAAATTGCGAAATTGCAGTGTCAGTATTGACTATTTTACAGTATTGCCAGCATGCTATGAACAAGACCCAAATTTTATGCCAGATTCGACTTCAGCGCACCCAAATTAGTTAAAAAACATGCTTCGTTTCTGCAGTCAATTTTATTTTTCTAAATTTGTAGACCAGTGAAATTAGCAAAATCTTCATATCTCTGAAATGAAGCATCCAATCGCGAATACGACGACAATTTTGAGCATATCTAAGGAACCTGGATAAAGCGACGACTTTTGTATGGTGTCAAAAATTATTCTAAAATCGCATTAAACAAACGCAAATGTGCTCATAACTCGGAAACAAAGCGTTCAATCTTCAAAAATAGTGAAATTATACGATGTCGTCCGTGTTTCAACAAAATATTTGAAAAAAAAATTTATAATAAAACATTGCTTAAATATTTACTTTTGGCAAAAAATGTTGTGAAAACCAACATTTGTACTGTTTTGGCAATTGAATGGTGCGTTTTTGAGTTATGCGCATATTTGCATTGTAGTGATTTTGGATAGATTTTTGATACAGCACCGTTTTATCCAAACAATTTATACCTGCTCTAGAAATGAAGTTATTTTTATATTTGGATGCTATCTTTCTGAGATATTACTTTTTTCATATTTGTAGATTTTTACCAGTTTAACACTTTTCACAGCTACAGCAGCTTCCGAGAATGTTGAAATTATTCAAGAGTACTCATTTCAGAAGTTCGCTGGGAAGAACATTAGAAATTCAACAGTAATTTTCAGTGGCAAATCGTCATTGGGCCGATTGATAGAAAATAAAAGTTATTATTAAATATAAATTCATTGTTATTCCAATAGATGGCTATAATAATCTGTATCTCGCGTTATATACTCGTAAAAGTGATCAGGTTACGTTAGATGACATTAGAAGGACATAAAATTACTCAGCCAGTTTTATGATTGCTTGACTCAGTACTGTTTGAGCGCGCATCAAAGATGGGCAAAAGCAAAGGGAAAATGCGCCTTATTTTATAGTTTTTACTCGATAAAGTCGAAAAAGCTAGTCAGGCGGCTGAAATTGTAAACAATGTTTATGGCCCTGTTATTATAAAAACCAATTATGTATAGTTCGGTAATCGTGATGCCAAAAATATACCACGTTGTGGAAGGCCATTTGTCGAAAATGTCGGAAGGAAATCGTCAAAACCGGCCATCATATAAGTACTGTTTCGATTGTCCAGGAACTAGATCTTTCACAGAAAACCGTTTGGAACCATTTAATTAAAAACGTGGGAACCGTTAAAAAAGAACAATCACTAAGGGACGGCGGTCTATCCCTTTATTCTTTCACAATACCTCTGTTTTCTCTAATGAGAACCAACCACTTATTTTTGCACTTGTTCATAGTGCAAGCCCCAATTTATTTAAGTTAAACACCACTGCTTTATTTGGGTGTGAGTTAAGTTCTGATTTATTGAATGCGAATTTGGTCTTAACAATACCTCGGGTTTCTTTGTTTCCCATCTGTGCAATATGATGCGCAGATGGCTTTTCGTTAATATTTAGAATTTTATAGTTTAGAAATTTATTATTTCGTTCTCATGATCTCTAATTTCTGTTGACAAGTTTTACAAATTATATTTTATTCACATGATCTTTAGTTTCCGTTGATAAAGTTTACAATTTATTATTTCATTCATATGATCTTTAGTCTCCGTTGTTATTGTTCTTCATCGAATGAAAATCGATGCGCTTTTCGTCTACAAATTATGTGACTTATTCAGACGGCATACGTACGGTGCGATCACCTGATTCACTTAGCTTTTGCTTGTCCGCCTTTGGCTTACACAGGGTACATGCTGTCATAACAATCTGAATGAGGCCGAATACAAAAAGAATGAACCAAATTTGAATCTATGCTGAAAAATAGTTACTTACGACAACGTGAAGCGGCAACTGTCGTGATCACTGTGAGCCGGAAGGAAGGAAGGCTTTACTGTGTGTTTGATGGGATTGGAATTATCTACGATAGTCTGCTTCCCTACGGCCAAACTCTTAATTCGGAAATATGCTGGATCGCCTGAAGGAAGCGGGAGGAATCGTGTTCTGTCAGGATAACGTCTGGCCACCCACAGCGATAGCGACTTGCCAAGGGTTGCGGGACTTGGCGTGGGAGGTCTTTATGTATCCACCTTATAGTACGGACCTGGCAGCACCTCAATACTACCTGTTCCAGTTTATGACGAATGATTTTATTGGTGAAAAATTCGCCCCAAGCGTAGTTTGTGAAACTCGAATGTCCCAGGTTTTTTAGCCAATTGGAACGAAGGTTTCTACGAGAGATACATTATGCAAACAAAATTTGTATTCTCTAAATTTACTATTATTTTTGTTACTTTGTTATTTGTTTTATTTTGTTATTTTGTTGTGCTTTTTGCTGCGAAATTTGATTTTCCACACTTAATATAAACTGATATTAACTATTTATTATATTTATTAGGCGTCTTCATGAAAATTCAGTTTCGCTTCGATTTTGATGTTGTAAATTTATCTTTATATATAAAACAAAGTCGTGTTAGTCGCACCATTTTTAACTCAAGAACAATTGGATCGACTTTTATGATTTTTGTGTGTTTGGATTTGTCTTCGTCATTGATAAAAAAAAAAAACAATAAGGAATGAGCGAGCCTCACGGACATAAGACCACAGTAGAAGTGAAACTTCTTTAATCGTTAAGCTGGTCTGTATCTTGATCGCCAGTTTATTAGTCAGGTTAGAAATGCCAGCGCCAAGTCGTGGAATGAATAACGCGTTTAATCGAGAATTGGAAAGGGAACGTGAATATGATCGTCATAAATTGGACTTGGTAGTTCAAATGAATATACCAATATTGAACCCCAACAGAAGGAAGTCTATGATACAATTATGAAAGCAATTGATGATAAAAATGATGGTTTATTTTTTCTGGATGCCTCTGGTGGAACTAGTAAGACATTCCTCATGCTAGTAATTTTAGCCACTATTTGTGTGAGATCTAACATTCCGGTTGCAGTTGCAGTCACTTCTTCTGGACCAGCAGCAACATTATTAGAAGAAGCCGTGCGTCTCATCCAGCATTAAAATTGCCGTTAAATTTTCAAACTATTGAATAACCAACATGTAATATTGCAAAACCCAAGATTTAGACGCACCGAAAATCATCATCTGGGACGAATGCATAATGGCGCAAAAACGCGCATTGGAAGCCCTTAACCGAACACTGCAAGATCTACGCAGTGACTCGAGATGTTTTGGAGGCGCAATAACTTCACTGTCTGGCGTTTTCAGCCAAACACAGCCAGTAATTCGAAGATCAACTATTGTTAATGAAATAAACGCTTGCCTCAAATCATCAAATCTATGGCGCTATGTGAAGAAACTTCAGCTGACAACAAACATGAGAGTTGCATTGCTAAATGATACATCAGCTGGAGACTTCTCTGAGCAATTGCTGACTATCGGTAATGGTTGAGTTCCTGCCGACGAATCGAGCCGATTGATTTATTTCATCTCCTCCAAATTTCTGTAATTTTGCTACATCGAAAGACGAGCTCATCAATAATGTATTCGCCATGACGATTAACAAATCACAAAACCAATCCTTGAATGTTTGTGGTCTAAATCTAAAAAATGTATGTTTTTCTGATGGCCAATTGTACGTGGAATGTTTACGAGTCGGTGCTTCAATTTCCATATATTTTATTACCAATGTAATAAAAACCTGAATTTAATAATTTAGCAGTAATTTTAAAATCATAAATCTGCTCAAAGTTCGCCGTGTTCTCTATATGTATATATATATGCATATAAATATATGTATAAATATATGTACATGTATATAAATATATGTATGTATATGTATATATAAATTCAGTATTTTTCAAAAAGTAATAAATTAATCAAGAAACATTGGACAAAATAATAAGTACATTTAGTTAAAATAAGCAAAAAAGGAAAAAATAATCAAGTTTTTTCTGCTAAATTGGCTGAGTTTCGTTAAAAGCCGGTATATCCACCTTTATTTTCAATTATTTTGCTGACTCTTTTTGGCATGCAGGCAAAAAGCTTTCTGCAGGTTTCTTCTACTGGTATTTCATACCAAGTTTTTTGAACGAAATTCCATAACTGATCCTTATTTTTAAGAACCTCCTTTCCTGTTCTTTGTTTTAACTCTCCCCAAAGATTTTCGATTGGATTTAAGTCCGGAGATTGACTTCCCCAGTCAAGAACCAATCCTTTACCAACTTAGAAGTATGCTTCGGAGCGTTATCCTCCTGGAATGTCCATCTCAAAGGCATACTTTCTACAGCATAGTTCAACATCGTATTTTCCAAGATATCTTTGTAGTGGAATCTGATTATAGTGTCGCTAATTCGATGTATCGGACCGACACCATACCACGAGAAACAACCTCCAGACCATAATATTGCCCGTGCTTGACCGTCTTCTTTGTAAAGCGAACATGGAATTCCTTACCCTTAGCGCGTCGAACATTCCGGGCACAGTCGTTTCCAAATACATTAATTTTTATCTCATCGCTCCATAAAATGTTTCGCATTTTTTTTTCATCGTCTCCTCCGGACCAATTGGAATAACGTCTTGCAAACGTCAATCTAGCCTTTAATTTTTTTTTGTCTAAGCAAAGGAACTCTTCTGGCTGTAGGTCCTCGTAAATGTGCTTCTTGTAGTCTACGACGAATCGCTCGCGATGAAATTACATTTCCAATTTCTGCTGAAATTGCTCTTGAAGACACAAACGGGTTCTTCTTCGCAAGTGTTACAATGCGGATATCTTTTGTTTTTGAAGTTTTCTTTTTTTGGTGCTTCCGCGAGTTTCGACGGGCTTTTTAGACTTTAAAGCATTTTGTACAGAAAATACCGACCGATTCATAGTTTCTGCTATAGAACGAAGACTTTGGCCACTTTCTCTTAGTGTTGAAACAATTTTTCTCTCCTTCGGCTGACTTTTTCGAACCATGGCTGCTTTTTTTTGATATATATTTTGTTATGAATAAAGATAACAGTAAAATAATTACACTTTCTAAAAAGACTACAGCAGACTGCGAAAATATTAAAGAATTGAGCAATGTATTTATTATTTTGACCAAGTACTGAAATCACACCTGAACAAAACTAACTCACAATGAAAACAACAGGGAAGCCCCAGTTTTGTTTTTACTTTTAAAGGCATTAACATATTAAAGTTATTTAAATAAAAAAGAATTGCCATGTTTACTTCCTGTTAAAGTAACTAAAATTAAACATAAAGCAAAAATAAGCAGGTGTACTAATTTTTAGGACCATATGTATACTAAATATACATATACGAGGTGTGGTCAAAAAATAACCATTATTTTAATATTACACATGTCTACACATGTCTATTATATATGTTAACAATATCAGCCGTTTTGGATTGTCAGTTTGTTTTTGCCAGATAAAAACGTTAGTCGTGTTTTGGTGTGCTCTTTGATTATTTATTATTCGAAAAAATGAATTAAAGAAACTGTATTAAGTTTTGTGCAAAAAATGAAATTAAATGTGCAAGGACATTTGAAATGTTGGCTGTGGCGTTTGGCGAGTCTACCATGAGCAGAACACAAGTTCAATTGTGCTATAACCGGTTTAACGAAGGCCGAGAAGATGTCAATGACGATGCTCGTCCTGGTCGCCTGAGCACGTCAAAAACCGACGAAAACATTGAAACAGTAAAGAAATGATTTTGGATAATCGTCGAATCACTATTAGAGAGGTTGCTGATGATGTTGGCATATCGTTCGGCTCATGCCAAGCAATTTTTACGGATGTTTTAGGCATGAAACGTGCGGCAGCGAAGATTGTTCTAAAATTGCTAAATTTTGAGCAAAAACAGCGTCGCATGGACATCGCTCAGGAGTTGTTGAACGTCGTCAACGACGATCCAGATTTCCTCGGAAAGGTCGTAATTGGTGACGAATCATTGGTGTATGGCTATGACATTGAAACTAAAGCCCAATCATCCCAATGGAAGCGTCCAGAAGAGCCAAGACCGAAAAAAGGACGTCAAGTTCGGTCAAATGTGAAGGTTTTGCTCACTGTTTTCTTCGATTGCAATGGCATGGTGCATCATGAATTCTTGCCACAAGCTCGTACAGTCAATAAGAAATACTACCTTAGCCGTTTGCGGGAAGCAATTCGTCAGAAACGCACAGAATTGTAAAAAAAACATTCATGGATTTTATTTTCTGAATCCACCACCAGGCTCTCACAAATTTTCACTGCTACTTAAAAATGTTTTCTGCTTTTTGAATTGGAAAATTTCAGATGAAATACAAATAAAATGTTTCATAAACTGAATCAGATTAAAAATTGTTTCTAATTTTGTTTCCGGTGTATAAATTGAAATCCAAATTTTTTTATAATTTCGTTTTAGATGTATAAGACCGAAACAAAATTCTCAATACAATTTCGATTGAGTTATCGGAATCACAATCAAAATTGTGTATATTTTTGATTTGGAAGCCAGAAATTGAAAAAAATACAACTATGTTCGGCTTTGATTTCATTTCGGCGATGGTCCGTGGTATTTTTTACACATATTTCATTAGAATTTTAACGTATTACATGAACATTTTCTGAGTAACAGCAGATTTTTGGTTATAATGTATAAATCAATTTTGGTTTCTGCGAACTCAATCCAATGCTCCCATCTTAAGCGGCATCTGGATCTGTCACTAAACCAAGTGACGTCTGCTTCCGATGTGAAGTCATAAAGGGCAGGAGACCTTTTCCATTGTTGATACTTTTGATATTTTAATACTTTAAAGGATACGTACATATCTGTGTTTGGGCATGATTATAAGGATATAACGCTTGCATGAGTGCGGTTATGACCTGGCCTACAAATTACTACACAACACAACTCGACGTAAGTTGATTGGAAATATACCACTTGCTGTAAGGAAAAGGTAATAGCGCGGCTGTAAAAAGTTGCTAGCTAATGTTGGTATCTTTTTCTACTCTGTTGAAAGCGCCTGCAGTTTATGGATGAATAAGCTATGAATTAAATAAGCTGCTTAAAATCCTTTTATAAACAAATTTCTTTATTATTGCTTTATTTAGAGTACATATATATCTTGTCCCCAGCATGTTTGCCCAAAGGATTCCATGTCTCTTTGTCTGTATTTATACAAGCTATGGACCTAACTATCATCGTATTGAGGCACAATTATGCTTAACAAAAGCCTTAATTTACATTACTCGAGACTTTAATGTTATTTTTTTGTGCAGCATCGCATAAAGCAAACCGGGTCACAACACAGTGGCTAGCTTAAGACCTGTTGGAGGGGTCTCGGGAGGTTAATATTAATAAAAACATTACACAAATGAATAACCGAGTTACTCATCTTTGGCCAAGCAGCAGCATAAAGGTCAATTGTTATACAGGATGGCGTAGAAGTAATAAAACTATGGACCGATATGATTCCTCCATATTTCTTTCTTTGTTATCCTATGAGGTGTTTTATCCTTGAGGTGTGCAATGCTTTATGACGTACGAGTATTTTTTATCTATCTGTACAAATTCCAAAGTCACAATAACTTGGAAAAATACAAACATCTTCTAATAAGCTGAATACTTTCGCGCTAACCTGTATAAACACACACGGGCGACAGATAATTGCAAAGCACTGCCATGGTGGTTAATGGAGGCGTTATTCCCAAATCTACAAACTCTAAATCTGGATTTAATGTCAGTCGCATAAAAGTGCATACAATGCGTGATGTTTGTTACGTTCCAGTAGTGGCAGCAGCATTTCAATTTTAAACGAATTTCGGGTCAAATTTCCACAATAGAACGTAAATCAGGAGACATGGAGTGCATGATGTTATTTTTGTCATTTGTCAGTTGTATATAATACTACCTCTCTTCGTCACCAACAATGAATGACCCCATAAACAAATACCTGGCATTATTAGCTATTTTGCTTTTGGGATGTTGTACGAGTATACACCTATATTCATACGGCGGCAGCTAGGTAGGGTTGAAGCCAAATCTATACGCAAGCAAAGTTCTCACAGTTCTAAATAGAGTGGTAGTGAACTCGTGGCGAATCGATTCCTTTTAGTTACTTTTTTCATGAATTCATACGAAATATGTATTAATTAATGTTGCTATAAACACAAGGCTAGTAGGGTACCTTTTCCTTGGAACCTGCCTTTGAACTTTCTGTGGTTTTGTGCTGTAAAGCGATGTTTTGAAATTGTTATTAAAAAATTTTTTGAGGAAGCGGTTTAAATAATCTGTTACAATCATTTTCTTATATACGAGTATATATATATATATATGTTAGCCTAAGGCCTTCGATGCTCTGGCTACCTCCGCTAATTAACAATTTTATTATTGTTAGTTAGCAATACAAATAAATAAATAAATATATATATGTATATATATATACATAGTCCTGCCATATGTTCTGTTACAAATATAAAACGCGATAAAAAAAAAACAATATTCATATTGTATTCAAAATTATTTCATTTATTAGAAGACAATATTGGTTATTAAAAAAAATTGTATTCACAAGAAATGGCCGCCTTTTGTTTTAACACAAGCTTTCAAACGGTGTGGCCATTGGGCTATAACCGCACGTACGATTTCCATGGAGATCGAGGACGCTGCTTTGGTTAATGCTGTTTTAAGGCTTCCCAAATTTCTGTGGGGAGTCTTGCCAGCCATATTCTCCAATTCTGACCACAAAGCATAATCAAGTGGATTGAGATCTGGACTCCCTGATGGCCAATCTTTTGCTGCTATAAAGCCAGGAATATTGATTCTGGGCCACTCCTGCGTGGTTTTAGCTTTGTACGCAGGAACAGAGTCCTGTTGGAAGATCCATCTACGTCCATTGAAAAGGGTATTGGTCAAACCCTTCACAACACCCTCTAACACATCTTTTTGGTAAACCTTTGCACCATCCCGAATCAGCCTAGAAATGGATCTGTTTGATATATCCAATTCCTTGGACATGATTTTCTGCTTTCTAAGGGGATTTCTCCGAATTCTTTCACGCACTGCCTTTACTACCGCACTCGTACGGACAACGCGCGGGCGACCACTTTTAGGCCTGTCTTCTACTCCAGACAATTCGCCGAAGCGAGCAATAGCACGATAAACGAACATTCTTGATATTCCAAGTGGTTTTAGCAACTCGAAAATTTGGCCAGCACTTTTTCCGCACTTATGCAACGCTATTACGCCGACTCGATTCTCTTTAACGCCCCACTCCATGTTAATAGATTGCAAACTGAAAACAAACTGACTACTATTCTTCACTAATCAGTATATATATACATATATATAGGTATATATATATATATATATATATATATATATA